>CANNZV010000470.1:280648-304490 GCA_947561585.1 Caprella mutica | reverse complement strand
CTACTTTTTAGGAGTGAGTCAAAACGACTGTTTTGTTTTAACCAACGTCAATTTAACTACATTTAAGTAGTACATGCAACTCACCACGTAGGTAAGGGCAAAATCAAACCATTCATATAAGTCAAAACACATCAAATATGATTTGATTAAACTAATTCTTTCTCTGTGTGTAGGTAAGGTTGATATCGATCTTAATTTGGGTGACGACAATATGTTACCATCCTAGTTGAGTTCGATATCGATCTTAACTAGGAATTCGCAGCAATAAGTAATCGATTTTAATTTTCGATAATAACTACAAAGCAAACTAATAATATATATCTATCTAGCTATAATTATGGATATAACTTGCAGATATGAAATATTTTTGAACAATGTTTATTGAAATATCCAAGATGGCGTTAATAAGTTAAAATTTAATTAAATTTCTTCAATAAGTAGTATTTAGATGCACGAAGTCAGGATACAGTAACATATAAGGTATTTTAACCAGCTCATCGAATCTAGTTTGACGTGATCACGGCGTGACCGGAAATGGTTACTCTGACCACACTTTGAAACATGGGACTACCTATTTAAACTTAGTCATATCTAAAAAATTCTCATTAATTACTAACTAGGCATTGGATAAATTGTATTACCATTATTTTATTCCTTAATTGTTATTCATAGGAACTACAGTTTAGCAGCACTACACCCAGAGAAAGGATTAGTTGAATCAAATCATATTTGATTTGTTTTGACTAAATTTTATGGTTTATCTGTGCGCCTACCTACGTGGTGAGTTGCAGGTACTATTTAATATGAGTTAAATTGACGTTGGTTAAAACAACACATATGTGAGTTGATTATTTCAAAATTCCCGATGGTCACAACAACTATCTGTGATAGTCAAAACTATTCGTGATGGTTGAACCAATCATATGTAATGGTTATAACAATTACAGAACAAGGTTGCATCAACTACTTGTGTATGTTTCTCCAATCACTCCTATGTGTTATACCAACTACTCGTGTAGGTTATACCAACTACTCTTGTAGGTTATACCAACTGCTTGTGTAGGTTATACCAACTACTCGTGTAGGTTATACCAAATACTCGTGAAGGTTATATCAACTACTCGTATAGGTTATACCAACTACTCGTGCAGGTTATACCAACTACTCGTGTAGGTTAATAATAACTAAGGTTATATCAACTACTCGTGTAGCTTATATCAACTACTCGTGTAGGATATATCAACTACTCGTGAAGGTTATATCGACTACTCGTGTAGGTTATATCAACTACTCGTGTAGGTTATATCAACTACTTGTAAACTAAGTAAATGTATATCAACTATTAGTGTAGGTTGAAATATAGGTCTGGTTAGCAGTAGCCAGACTTTTCCAGTCACTATATTTACTCTATTAAATTATAATCTCGAGTTAGGTACCGGTATCAATTAGATTAGACTATTTTATTTTTCTAGGACCGAATCTATCATGTTCATTTATTTTCTACTTTAGCTTCTGTGATATGCATACTATTTTGATTTTAAAAAATAATTGATCACCTAGACCTATCCTTGCTTTTTGAAATGTTTTCGATCCGATGAATAGATATATGGCTATTAGTTGTAAATTAATAGATTAGATTGAATAAGTAACTTCATCAGGTCAGTTTATAAAGAAGAAATTAGATTACGAAAATAACTTTACGTAGTGATAAATAGGTAGGCTAGATGAATTAATTAACCAGGCTAGATTACAAAAGCTGATAGAATAAATCTTTGATATGCTGCAATTATACTATAACTTAATGAAGAATAATAAAGCCTTTATCTTCTAAACCATATTTTAGTGCAATTCATCTTACTCATAGGCACTGATGTAGAAATATGCTAATAGAATTACCAAGGTTAAATTGAAAACAAAATATAAATATTTAAGTTTTAGATTTAGAAGTACAATTTGAATCCTCGTCACTGTCTGTTACGACTATAGGTTGCCAATTCCTGAAATAAGAGATTCGTATATCAATATATATTGAATAGAAATTTACAGTATCGTTTATATACATTATCAATAACAGCACCTACTCTTTTTCCTTTTGTGATGAGATAGCGACAGCTTCGGTATTCTTTTCATGTCTGGAATTCCTAAAAGCATATGGAAAAGTAGGAGCTAATCATATTGCAAATGAATATTTAAAAATCATCTAATATTTTCAAATACCTACTTTGACCTAGCATAATTGTTCCTGAATCATTCAAAGGAATTGAAAAGGACTCCGATGGTTGATGACGTTGATCTACTCCATCAATTCTTCATAAAGATCTGAAAGTAGATTCAGAAAATATAGAAAACCATATTAATAAAGAAATGAAGAGAATTATTAACTGAGAATTGTTTCATATGGGTAAATTATTTATATAAAATGTTAAACTAATAGTAAATCTTCAGATGCAGTATAAATTTAGCTCTAATAAATGCAATGGATTCTCCTTGCTAATCCTCATAATTTGGTTCATTATACACTCTAAATTTAGACTTTAATTAAATACCAAAAAAGTATAATATATCAAAAGGCTCACCTCTGATTGGAGATCTCCCTGCTAAATCCCTGGAGGGTGTTCTCCTTCGAATACCTTCCTGGATGGAGTTCTCACGGTCATAGAAAACTAGGGTCAAGTATAGTTAAATTGGGGCACTTTAACTAACTGCGGCCTCTTATCTCAGAAACATTAATAACCATCATGGCTTCAAGGCACTCGTGAAATAAATAGAACCTATCATAAATTAAGCTTATTATGGTATTCAGCAATTCAATATATAGCTAAACTAATTTCAGAATGATTTTGAGACTTTCTTAATAGGGCCGCAATTAGAAATTAAAGAACCGAATTTACCTGTGTAACTCTACCTATAGATACACTAACTAGTTTTAAAATATATATATTATCAGACCACTTTATTTAAGATAGTAGGGTAAGTTCCGAAATATCGGACAGTTCCACATTTTCGGTCGCCTAAGAAAAACTATATAAAATAATCAATCAACTTTTATTTAAATAAGCTATTAGGTAGCTATAGACAGTATACTATATTTCATACGTGACCGAAAATTTGAAATCGCCTGACAATTTGGAACTTACCCTATTTGAAGACAGTGCAGTAACTGCCTATCCCTCTGTAGAAGGTATTGGCACTGGAAAAAACAGCTATATAGGTAGGTATGATGCTTAAATAAGTTAACATATAATAATCTAGGAAATTAGTTTGGATATCAGTTAACAAACTGGAAGGCAGTAATCAAAATTTATTATTATGACAAGTTATATATACTGATAATCAGCTCTTCAAATAACTACCTAGCCGCCAGCCTATCAATCCTCAAAATTTTAGAATATTTAGGCAGACAATTATCAATTAATTAATGGAATTAATTAATAATTAATAATCGATCGGCAGCGATAATAATATTTAGTGCATAAAACGCTATTGTTTGCACTTGAACTAAAACGGTATTGAGGAGCGTTCACATTCAACACGTAACACACTTGAAACAAGATTTGAACTGTAAAGTGTCAACCGATCAATTGGCTTTGAGGAAAGCATAAGTTGCCACATACTCATTTGATTTAACTCACACCTAAACTTGAAAAAAGTAGCACCAACTCTCAAAGTAAGTTAATTTACACCAGATACATTGGATTAACAGCCTTTGTGGTTTACTTTAACATACTATGTCACAGTTGTTTTAACTCACACCTAAACTTACAAAAAAGTAGCGCCAACTCTCATAGTAAGTTAATTCATGTTAAACGGAAAGGAAAATGGCGTGCGTGATTCGCCGTACCTGTAGTGAAAAGAAAACTGGCTCAACTAAAAATACAAATAAACTATTATACATACAAGAAACATGGTCATTAATAAGAAAAATATAATGTAGATAACTTCCTAAAATAGTAATAAAATATTTTATTGGACTTACCTCTTTGGGGAAAATATTAAACAGGAAATATGAAGAGAATAGAAGGCAGCCACAATCTTTTTATGTTTAAACTTTTTAAATGGCGTACTGCACATAAAGCTAGCGGAATAGAAATTGGAAAGCAGAAAACGCTTTGAAATATAAAAATATTGAAATATAATGAAATTAATAAATTCTGGAGGGGTTAAATAATAATAACTAAATAAATGAGATAGCTACACATACATAGTAAATAAATAGAGAAGTACCTACAGTAGCGGACAGAATATAAGGGTAGGCAAAAACAAGTTATCTAAATATTTAATTTCATAAAAAGTACAAAACACACATTATTGAAATTTTGCATATATGTTCATATAGAACTCGTATGTATTCGTATGAAATTTCAAGCAATTGGACAAATATATTCTAGGAATAGTTCCATATTTTACTTCAAATACTAAAGTTAAGGGTTTGCATCATAAACTTTGAAATATTCGCGGATATTGGTAATAAACTTAATAATTTGTGAATAATTCTTTGCTATATCACTCTAATACATCTTCTACCACAAAATTAAACAATTTTGCACAATAAGAAGGAGTTATCCAAATTCTATTCATCTTCGAGAAATGTCCACAATTCTTCCACATTTCTTGTGTTTCTTCTCTGAGTACAGTCTCCAATTATTGTCCAAACAATCTCAATTCGATTGAGGTCAGGACTCTGTGAAAGCCAGCTCATTAGAGCAATTTCTTCATCTTCTAATAGAGTCGTTACTTTTTTATCTGAGTAGTAGGGTACGTTGTCCTGCTTGAAACTCTGTGGTTGAGGGTCAGCTGCTTCCTGCTTGTTGATAGGGGAGAATATTATGACGAAAGAGCTGTTTTATACTTCTGCAATAACACCTCCTTGTAGACGAACAATGGGACCAGGTCCAGCAGAAAAAATGACCACCAAGACCATCACACTACCTCCTCCAAAATTACCCGTTTTCTTGACGCAGTTAAGAGTTAACATTTCCCCTACTTTACGTTTAATTTGTACTTTCCTATAAGAACCAAAGACTTCTATTTTCCTTCCATCATCACTAGAATGTACTTTCGACCACTGATCAATCGACCAAACGACATTCTCATTACAAAACACAAGTATCACTTTCCGTTTCTTTTTGAGATTGAAAGCTCCGATGCAGGGACAAATTATTGCAAACCAACTGGTTGAAGTCGAAGCGAAAAAGTAGACTGGGACACCGTACCACCACACATGACATATATCTCACGAAAAATTTGACCAGAAGTGTTGAAACTACCTTGCAGGCTACTTAGAAGACTTGCATGATCTTCTCTCAGCAATGCTTTGAGAAGTCTACCATTCTTCGATTTGGAATCAACCACTCAATACTGCTTATGTTGAGCCACAATATGTTGCACAATCGTTTTGGACCTTCATGTGGTAATTGAAATCTCTTGCAACGACAATTTGAGACTGTATAGAGGGAAAACTTGTGGACATTTCTCGAGGATGAATAGAAGATTGATAACTCCTTCATATTGTGCAAAATTATTAGAATTTTGTGGTAGGTAGAAGATGTATTAGAGAGATATAGCAAAGAATTATTCACAATTTATTAAGTTAATTGCCAATATCCGCGAATATTTCAAAGTTTATGATGGCTACCCTTAACTTTTGACCAGAGCAAAATTTAGTGTTTGAAGTAAAATATGGAACTATTCCTATAATATTTGTCCAAATGCTTTGAAATTTCAAATGAATACATACGAATTCTATATGAACATAAGTGCAAAATTTCAATAATGTGTGTTTTGTACTTTTTATGAAATTAAAGATTTAGATACCTAACTTGTATTTGCCTACCCTTATATTTTGTCCGCTACTGTATACCAAGTACAATATTGGAACATCCGATAATATTATGAGTGACGCCACACAAAATATTTTCCACTTGTTTTTAAATATATATGTGCTATCATTCAGTTAAATGAGCATTTTCTTGGAAATCAACTTACATAAAATTGTTTTCATAACGTTTTACACTCTATTCACTTATAAATTTATAATATTCACCTAATATTACTTATAATATTTGAGAGTACTCTATGAGACGCCATTTGTTTACATAGTTTCTGAAGAATGAATGAAGTTCACCGTCAATGAAATTGAAACTTAGCATAGGTACTTCCCTATTTATTTACTATGCGTACAGTATGACATCATCTGAAGTAAATATACCTTGATTAGTGGATGGATAAATATTCACAATAGACGTCAGACTAAAGTTACTGTTTTTGTAAATTTGCAATAAATATCAAGATTACAAGTTGTTGTGAGGTAATTATCTGCTAATACATTTAATAAAATATTACCAAGTCACTCGAAGCCAAATCAACGAATACATTTTATTGTCAGTAAGCCGAAGACAAGTGGAGTGTTTCGAACACAGTGTTATTAACAGATGCTGTAGGTGGAGCGTATTTTCTAAATTCCTAATCAACCATGAAAAATGTCAATTGTTTATTGAATGAGCGATAGAGGTAAGCTGTCATCATAACATTTAAGTTGCTTATTCAACTTATAACTTAATGACATTTCTAGAATAATTATTTAAGTGGTTAGTATTTTCATCACTAACTTTCTAATCAGAGAAATTTTCCACACGTGTTCGTTCACTAATTTGGGTAACTAGGCCTAATGTAATTCATTTCAAAACAGGATATTTGAAGATGAATAAACCATGGATGGCAGAGATGATTGATCTCTGTATTCTGATAATTTTACCTATATTGTCATCCAATTATCTGATTAGCTAGATAAATTATAGATTAGGTAGGTAATGTTAAAATTTCAGTAAGTAGGAAATTTACCATTTAGGATACTGTACCTAAGCCTAATTTGTGAAGTGTTAGCCACTGTTAGGTAGACGTCACATTCTGCATAATGTGTCTGCTGATTCTTTAGATGTAGTTTTGAAGTGAAGTACCTAACTTTCATGCCAGACTTGCCAGTCTGTATTTGGTGTACAAAATTCCAGACTTTTTAAACAAGCTTAAAAAATCCACATAAAATTCCAATAATTGCAGTATGCAGAATGTGTCTCTTTTCCTGCTTCCTGCAGAGATTTTAATTTGAGAGACAGTTACTCTCTGACTTTCAGTTGCAGATTCAGTTATTCAGAATCTCCCGCAGGCCGCAGCTAAATTAATGGTAACATCCAAGTAATAAAGCATGTCCAAACTCACCATTTTAATTTACCCAATGCACTAGAGAATTATCAAAACCTTATACTACGTTGATATAGCCTTAGCCTAGGGTAAGTTCCGAATTACCGGTCGGTTCCACATCTTCGGCCAAGTAAAATAGTATGTCTCATAAACTCGCCATTTGTCTCTCCAGCTCTCTCCAAAATTCAACAAATTCTCTCCAAAATGATCAAATTTTCATAAATTCTCTCCAAAGTATTAGTAACATTGTAGCATAGGAGAAAAATAGATAAAACTCGCCATTTGCAATTGAAGGTCACAAAATAACTGTCACAAACTCGCCATTAAAATGGCGAGTTTGGACATGCTTTATTACTTGGATCTTCGGTCATATAAGAAAACACGATATTTTGATAATTATTACTACTAGTACCTACTTCATTGAGTTCATTCCAAATTATCAGTCAGATTCACATCATGGGTCATATAAGAAAAAACTGTATAGGCCTACTAATAATTATATTCTTCTTGTAATCTATTCATTATTCACACAAAGTTTGAATAATGAATAAAAATTGATATAGTATATACCCATAAATTTACGTATAGTTTGAAGTGACCACATCTAATGCCCAATGCCCTAGAGAATCAAAATGTTTTAAATTAACGTATCCTACTATGTTGTGGTTCTGATTTCTGATTAGTTCTATACAGTGTGTCCGCAAAAAATGTATTCACTGCCATTGATACTAAAAATTCATCATTTCATGATAATAAGTATATATATTGGTACCATAGATACAGAGTCTGTAGATTGATATTAATGAATTATAAATGGTACTTATAAGATGGTACCCCCCCCCCCCCCTCTTGCATCACTGGAGAGAGGGAAAGGCGTGCACCCCACCTCCCCTGATCACTGGAGGGGGGTGGAGGCGTGCGCCGTGCACCCCACTTCCAATGTGCCGTGCGGGTGCAAGATGCCAAAGATTCCAGTGTGGAAAAATTAAATATCTGGAGACTGATTTTGCATGCTTTGCAGACTGGGGTAACATAGGAATAAATAGCTAAAAATCCACTGACTTTGCTGGAATCCAGTCTGTATTTGGTGCACAAAATTCCACTGAATTTTTGGAAAGCTGAAAAAATCCACCATAAATTTCCATTAATTTGGCTGATCCACCAACATTTTACCCATTTTTTGACCGAAAATTACCATGTTACAGAGTATGTCAGTTAAAGCCAATTAATTGGCTTAGATTTCAAAAGGTCAAAACTCAGATATGTCTAATTGGCTTTAAATTTTGAATTAATTCCTATGTTCCCATGTTAATTTTGGCTTGAAATTTTCAAAAAATGAGCCAAATTGGCTTTGCTCAGATTTTTTGTGAAATTTTGACTCAAAAATTGGCTTATAAATTTTCCAGCCTCTGAAACATTAACCAATACTAAGCAGTAAGCACTAGCAGGGTTAATCATTATTAAACTCTGCGGTTGAGTATTCATGAGTAATTCTGTCAGAATTTGAGTTTTCCACTCTGTATTAAATTATCATAAATTCTCTCCAAAATGATATTTTTCTCGCCATTTGCAATTGAAGGGCTCAAAATAACTGTCACAAACTCGCCATTAAAATGGCAAGTATGGATATACTCTACTACCTGGAGGCTAATGGCTGATTCAATTGACAATCATAATTATTATTTGGACTGAATTGCTCTCTCTTTATAATCTGATTCATTCCAAAGAACCTGTGATGGAATAGGTTATAGGTAAAGTAGGAAAGTCAGAGTGAAAAATAATTTTCAAACTATTCAAAAAATTAAGTAGCTACTGATATAATAGGTACGCATCTTATATAAAATACTTCCTCCAGCTGAACGACTCAGTGTTTTTAATTCGCCTTGGTCACAAAATAAACTTCAAATATCCATGTTTACTTGATATAATGTACAAAAGAAACAGACGCCTATGTGAGATACAGTAATATGTTGAAATCATTAACTTTCAAATTTCATAATTTTTTTTAGAAAAAATGTTAAATTTTTATATTTTTGGATGTAGGTAAACACGCATTTCTGATTCAGGAAAGAAAGAATAGGTTCTGAACTGCAAAAACACTGTGTTCTACATTAGGAGCACACAGGGGTGCATGCCCATTGGTCTGAAAATGCCGTCAGACCAATGGGTACACGATATTTAACACCCTAATAGGCACAATTTTCACCCTTATTTCTATAGTAAATAGGAGTGAATATTGCTTACCAAGCGCGTACATATAGGATTTTTTATACCTATTCTTAGCGTCAGGTTTGTAAATCTCGCGGCTTTCAATTGAAGTAAGTTTAACCCTCCAATATACCTTTTAAAACAGTTTTTTGCAAAGTGCGTAGACTTAGGATTTTTGTCCCCTAAATGTAAGCATGCAATACTTCGTCGTTGTGTGTCAAAATGGTGAAATATTGAAAAAAAACTGTGACATACAACAATAAATACTAGAATTACACCACGCAATTAGACATAACAGAAACTCTTTTATCTATTATAAAGAGTATACACGGACCATTTGAAAAAAATGCATACCCATTGGGGTACTAACCCTATGTATTGAATTACTATTTAAAAGCTAATATAATAGGAAATCTTCACATACTTTTGACTTCATATATATTTTGTTTAACAATATTTTTTTATTCTTCTAGGAAAGATGTTATCTCCTGATGTTCCAGAATTTGTCCCAATGGCCTTACGTACACAAGAGCCATTGGAGACAAGTAAACCAGAACCTGAAGTTGAGGCTACTACAACCATTCCTAACTTGCCAGAGGATGTTTCAGTCTCCTGTCCCACCAAAGAAATTTCGAAAGATATTGTCACTCAAACTAATGGAACGGAAACAGAAGCTGAAAGCAGTATCAAAGAAACAAATGAAAAGCCTCTGAGCAACTTATACTCAGAGAGCTCCCTATCAGCAACATCTGCTGAGTTTGTTCCTTCAGCAGAGTTCCATGGTGGTGTCTTCTATGGCTACAACTCTCCAGCTGACTCCCCAGGGCCTCGTCAGCCATTTGGGCCTGTCAGCAGAGACTCTAGGAATAATTATGGATATCCTGATCACAGACAAGGATTCTATAACCAGGCTCCTCCAATGCATTATTATGGGGAACAGCAGCAATGGTCCACAGAGATGGATTATAATTATTACCCTGTAGTGAATGGAAGTGCTCCCTATGTTGGGGGAAATGGAGAGTATTTTGTATCTGATGGTGGCTTTATCTATGATCCTGTAGACAGTTTTGGAAATGTAATGATGAATCACAACTATGCATTTGAGGGCCAAAGTCCTCCAATGTTCAGAGACAATTCTGGTGCTGGTCAAAGAGGTAGTAGGGGTGGAAACAGGGGGAGAGGGGGCAATAGAGGAAGGGGGGGAAGACGTAGTAATGATCAAGGTAACAATAGAGGCAGGCAAGTCACTTCACAAATATCAATTTGTGGGCAGACTGGTGAAGTTACATGCTCTTCAAAGAGACAACCTAGCGATAATGGTAATGAAACTAAGAAAAGCAGTCCTAAAGCTCCTACAGTTCATGCGGCTACCATTTTGAACAATTCAAACAATTGGCCTGATCTTGGATGTGACAAACCAAAGGAAGTTTCCACCAAATCTGAAAGCAATCAGACTCTTTCTCAAGTTGCTCAGGAGGCTCCACAAGCTCTCTCTTTTTCATTCGCTGCCAAGAAGAATAGCACAGAGGTAAATAATAAACCTGCTAAAGTCACTAAAACAACCAGTAAAGAAATCAGCAAAAAAATATCAGATAAATCAGCAAAATGTGAAATAAATTCTGATACTTTGCAAATGAAAGATGAAGCGTCACTTGTCAAGGAAACTGTCAACAAGAAGAGTGAGAAACCTACAGAATCTCCTGTTGACACTAAGATTTCTGAAAATGGTGAATTAATTCCAATTGCCACAAATGGTACTTCAACTCTCAGCAAAAGTGCCAAGAAAAGAGCAAAAAGAAAGAAAAATCCTGCTAGTAACAGCATTAGTGATTCTCAAGACACAACTCCAAAAATTGAGACTAAACCAATTGAAAGTAAACTAGAACAAAGCAAAGTAGATAGTTCTAACAAATTAGATGAACCTTTAGTTACTAAACCTATTGAAAAAAGTAATCCTAAAAAGAAAGTAGAGACCTCTTCTAAAACATCTAAATCTAGTAAGGCTGTCCCAACAGAGAACAAAAGTCCAAAAAAGGAACCCTCTGTTGAGATTGTCACAGTTAGTCCCAAGAAAGAACCTTCTGTTGAGTTAGAATGGACAACTGTTGTCAGGGGAAAGTCTAAGAAACTCAAGGACAATCTACCTGAAGAACATATGGAAAAAAATGGTAATTCTAGAAGAAATTCAATCCCAGATAGAAAATTTAGTAAAGATTATACAGATAGCAGCAATTTGAATGGTAAAACTGCTGCAAGTAAGAATTTATCTGATGAGAAAAATCACAAAGCTGTTGAGAATGAGGACTCACAGCCAAAAGTGAAAGATTTGAATGATCCTAAGGTGAAGGAAATAATTGAACAGAGAGCTTTGAGAAAAGAGAGAAAAAAGCAGGAGAAGAAGATTGAAAGGGAAACCAAATCTTTGCAAAAGCAAGCTGACTCAAGGAAGGACTCTAAGATCTCTGTTGTGTCCTCTTCAACTAAAGTGAAAAAAGGAGCAGCTGAACACTTTCAAACTAGTTATGTTATGAAAGAGGAAGATTATCCTTCACTTTCTAGTTTACCTAGTGTCACTAGTAATAGAAGAGAAAGTAGTAGCAATTCTTCGAAAACTGTAGAAACCAATAATGTGTCGAGTTCAAAAAACTTGCTTGCTAAACCCCAGGGGGCCAATGGTGTCATTTCTTGTGCCAAGAGTGACACTTCCCTTGAGGTTGGGAAAACAGTAAACAACCAGGCAAAAAATGCTACATCTTCCAAAAGCACCAAAGCAGTCAAAGCTCCTGATAGCTCAAAAGGTTCACCCCTGAGCTACAGTGCCCTTGTGGCATCATCTAAGGCAGTGGTCAAACCAACTGTAAAACAAGAAGTTGTTGATGAGGCGAAAGCTAATGGTGCAGTGAAGGGAGCAAAGGTAAATGTCAAGAAGATGCCTGCTCCATCTAAACCGAAAAAAGTCAAGACTACTGATAAGCTGGTGCTTGATTTAAAATCTTTCATGCAGGTAAATATGAATGTAGCTAGCTACAAATTAGTATTTAATAAGTAGCTATTAGTCGTGATTTGAAATTTACATTGACTTTTTTAAAACTTTATTGCTAATTCATTCTTCCAACCCAGGTGAGGTCGACCAAAACCCCCAAATCTTCTGCCTTACCTCCTAGTCTAAGGTACGAAAAGAAATCTGCCAAGAGGCTTGCTAGCAAAACCCCAAAAGTTCTCACCACCTTTGTTGGAAGGAGACAAGAAACAACCAAAAAGAAGAGGTTGAGTGTGGTGGGGAGGTACAAAGCTCAGAAAAAACAGAGGGTTCAAGAGTTGATTTGTCTCATTCAAGGTAGCTAGTTAAACATATTTTAAAATCTCAAAACTTTGAATAATTAATTAATTTACAGCTGTTGATTTTGAAATAATATTCAACTGTGATTAATCTCATTTTATCACTAGTCTCTTTGATATAGGTGGAAATAATGATAAATTTGATTAGCTTGCCAAAATTTCTTCTTTATATTTCTTAACATAAGGTTATCTACTATCAATTTTTTTATTCCCGTACTATTATGTTCTGTAGATGTGAAGAAACGTTGTGAGTCCACAGAGACAGTCAGAGATGGTGCTGGCTCTTCTTCCCTCAGCTCAGCAGTGGTAGAAGAGGCAGCACCCATTGCTATCAGTGATGATCAGCGTTACACCATCATAGACAGCATTAGGGGCGACTTAGCTTTTGTGAACTCAGTCACTACACACAAGGAACTGTGAGTTGCTACCAACTATTTGTTTTTCTTCGATTTCTTGTGCATAGCCATCTCACATCACAAGATTGAACTGTAGCTACTAGGGTTTACAAAGCTATTTTTTGTATATTCTTAACGTAATTTTTGAATTTTGAATGTATAGGTAGTGAATTAAAGTTGATGTTCTTGGATAAATATTTTGTGACTATTCCATATGCTGGGATAAATGTTTCTAAATTTGCTGTGTTAACTATTGCCAAAGCACTAGGTTACTAGTTAGCAAGGCCTGTGAAAGTGATGCTATTTATTTTATTAACACTGTTTATGTTGCAGGATGTACAGGAACATGAACTCTGCTGAAGTGAACAATCTCCTCCAAACCATTCTTGGTGAACTGAATAGATACCAAGATAGGGTCTACCACAACGAACCTATTAAACTGAACACAAAGTGAGTAATGCAATAGTATCACTTGTTGCTCAATACAATACTATCACTTGTTGCTCAATGCAATGTTCTCAATTCTCGTATGGCTAATGACTGATAGCTAGCTACTTAGAATTTTTCACTTTAAAGCTTTAATATATTTCAAATTGTGCAAATTTTATTTATTTTAATTCTGAAAGTACCATTTGAAAGCACAAACGATTCACTGCATCCTAGGCATTCAATGTTGTTCTTTTCCTCTTTTAACAGACGCAGATTTGTTGCCGGCATCAGAGAGACTACAAAGAAACTCTCTAAAGTCAGTCTGCTGGTTTTGGCTTCTGACTTCAAGAGGAGCATTCGTGAGTAGCACATTGGTTGTTATTTATTCAGTAGGCTTTCATAATAGGAAGTTTATTTGCATATATGATAGCTAGCTAATTGCTGTAAGTTTAACTCCTTCCATCAATTGGTGAGGTAGAACCGTAGAATAATGTCCTTTTGATGTTATCATCTCGTAACTAATGTCCCTCCACAGCGGTACTGAATGAACAGCTGAACACGCTCCTGAACAGTGCAGAGGCTAACAACATCCCCGTGGTGTTCGGTCTGTCTCGCAGTAGAATATCCTACATTTTACACAAGAAGAAGCAGATGAAAGTCAGTTGTGTGGGAGTGCTTAACTACCAGGGAGTTGAGGTGAGTAAATTCACTAGCTTGCCTATTCATTTGAAGTGTAGTTTTCACCTCTTCTATTCAGTTGATGTGAGCTCCAGCAACATAGCTAGCATGTGAATTAGGCATTTTCATTCGTTTATCCCACACTCCTTTAAAAGTATCTATCAGCTAATTGCAATAAATCTTTAATGCTCTACTTTATCTATTTAAAAAATAATTCCATCTAAAAAGTGAATTATATACATTTATGTTTATAGAGAATTGTACAACTTTAATCCAATAAATTTGCAGACACTCGTGAAATTGTTAAATGGTTCTTTCTCTATTATTCAATCTAAATTCCTTATTTCCTCTCTCTTTTCAGGAGCAAGTGAAAGAGCTGCTGCAGTTGTACTCTGAGCTGAAGGTGAAGAGAGACCTGAAGCTCAGTGCTTCCTCTACCTCCTCCGTTAGCGTGGCGCAACCTTCCAGCAGTTGCTGCGATGGAGCTGAGACCACTGACAGGATCATTGGTATCCTTAGGAGTACTGCAGGCAAAGTGCAGTCTGTCACCAGTTGATAGATACATTCATGCACTTTCCTCTGGTTTGCAAATGGGATTAGAAATTCTTCTCAATGATTGGTCAAGCTTCCCAGTCATTAGATGAAAGGACTGCTAGACATCAACTTAACTTTTATTCCATTGACCCCTTTATTTTTTTAAGTAATTTTTAAAGTTTTTATTTGTTTTTGATTTTCGGATAAGGTGTTTACTTTGGGGAAATGATAATTATTAATAGTCTTGTATAAAATATTTTGAAAATTTTCATAAAAGCCTGTTGGTTCTAGCTAATTGGAATCTTAATTCTTCATGTGTGAATTTTGGACTAGTTATTCATAGCTTCAGATTTAAAATGTTGGAATAGTGCCTGTTCTTTCGACCATCTCTCAGTAAATCTTGTACCTTCCTATATTGGCTGTTTGATTGCAGTGGGTAGCTACCGGTGCGTGCACTGGATGGCTAGCTAGTGGTGCGTGCACTGGATGGCTAGCTAGTGGTGCGTGCACTGGATGGCTAGCTACTGGTGCGTGCACTGGATGGCTAGCTACTGGTGCGTGCACTGGATGGCTAGCTACTGGTGCGTGCATTGGATGGCTAGCTACTGGTGCGTGCATTGGATGGCTAGCTACTGATGCGTGCATTGGATGGCTAGCTACTGGTGCGTGCATTGGATGGCTAGCTACCGGTGCGTGCATTGGATGGCTAGCTACTGGTGCGTGCACTGGATGGCTAGCTACTGGTGCGTGCAGTGGCTACATGATGTAGTTAATTGGATATCCTGTATAGTTCCTTGAATTATACTTAACTTCCATGTCTTTTGGAAGTTTTCACAAGTTTAGCCATTGTTGTTGGTGGTGGTAAACTAATGTATAGCTTTTCCGGTTAATGTTAAGGTGTTCATTTTAATCAGGGTAATACTTTTGTATATCATCTGTTACAATCATAGAAGTTTCTATACTTCAGAGAAATATTATATCTCATTCTGGCCTAAACTAATTAGATTGAGACTGAAATCTTTAACTGCGCTATTGTATAAAGAAAAGCCTGCACAGGAAGCTTTTATATCCTTCCTAAAGGTTTATGGCTCTAACTCAATGAAATTATAATAGCTATTTAGTCCGCTCATCCTTGGTTAAATGAATTTACATTATTTTTGTTGGATAAACGTGAGCTTTTCTTTTTGCTAATTTGAGACTGTAATTTCATAGTGTTCTTTTCATCGTTATCTTCTCAATTTCATTTGATTGTTTTCCTATTCTGTTGGAATTTTCTTGATAGAGCAGTCTAAGAGAGTTCATTTTTGGTTGTGATTTTTTTCCTATGTTGAGTGGTGATCTACTTAAAGAAATGCGGCCCTTGATATAAAGAGTGTAAATATTCTATCTATTGATGTTAAGAAATAGCATTGGTCACCTGGACATCAGTGAGATGTCAGAGTTTGGGTTATTGGTAAAATAGTTTATTGGACTTGATGAAATCTGATGTTAGAGAAATAGAATATGGTTAGACTTTGTATGTCTCCTAGTGGTTTCATTCTGATGAAAGACTATTTTGCTAATTAGTGAGGTTCTAGAGACTACATTTAAGACAGTGAGAAGTTGGTACTTTGTGTAAAGTTTATCATCAGTGTTTATTATTCATACTATTTGCTAAGGACAAAATTAGCATTAAGTATTTGTAGAGTTAATTATTGTAAGATTTGTGTTGCTTATTTTCTATTGTATTTAACTACAATACATTCTTTATCAACTAAATTCCTCACAAACCTATTGATTGGATATAATTTGGAGTGAAAATAATGTAATATGTATACTGCAAGCCACTGCCTTCTCAAAGAATCCAGTCTCTTCTAAATTAGTTCTATAGAGTAATAATGTACTTAAATATGCATATCCTATGCTGGATAGGAATAGTATTAAATACTTTATATAAGAGTTCGATTCCTTTTGACATTTGGTGGATTGTCCCTATCTTATTTATTCATGAGTTTACCTATAAGGTCACTGTTGTGAAACGTATGCTCAAGCACTACCTACAGTTCACAATCAAAATCAAGTCCACTTTTTGAGGTCACAGAGTGAAGAAATTGTCACTGCAAAAAGGAATGAGTTCTATCAGTATTTTAGATTTAAAGAGTAGTAGTTCGGAAGAATGTACAAAATGGTAAGTTAGCTAGGTAGAGACTCCCTTAGTTATCATTAGATATTAAATTACTGATAATTTTCAACATAATGGACCCAATTTCATCAAGACCGTTCACATCGAATTGATTTGACTTCACGAGTGACGATAGTGTTTCTCATAGCTACAAATGAACCAAACTAAGCTCTCTCTTCTTCCGTATTTAATATTTCTTTAAGTTACTAAAGTAGTATAAAGTTCTGGGAAGATTTTAGTCTTTTTTTTTCTTTTTGTTGCCTGGTGTTGAAGGGCTCGTAGAATTTGTAGTGCGTTATTATATTTAGCTACTTCCATTTACTGGGTCTCAATTTAGATGGTTTTATTATTTAAGATTCAATTATTATTCAATCTTTTGATTCCAATTTATTTTTTTCACCAAAGAAAAATCTTCATACCTCTTTATTAATTTCCTTTATTTTTTCTGTACATCAGGATTTCTTGTTTTTATCTATAAACCCCTGCCTGCATTGTGTAGTTTGTTACAATAATTTTGAAGTGAAAAGGCGCCATTCGTGTGTTGGAGTGTCAGTACATTTCAGTTGCCAGATGTAGCAAGGCCACTTTCTTCTGAATGACATTGTACATAGTGACACCAACTAGAAATAAGTTATTAGTGTTTAATTGTAATTTCAATCGCGTGTTTTGATTCATTCATTTTTCACAATAATGGTGTTGTTCTTTGCAGTTTGAAATTAGTAGCGGAATAACTTTAAAATTTGATGTAGTGGTAATTATAGAACTGACTTTTTCACGTATTAACTATTTAAATGGATAATTTTGTTTTCTCCTACTTTTGTTTTGTTCTAAATTGATTTCTCCAATTCCTTTGCAACGAATAGCATATTTGTAAATAGTGTTCTACTTGTCAAGAAAATGTTTGTGAAGTAAACACTGAAAGAAGAGTAATGGCTTTACTGTACTTTGAGTTAGTGAAGTGTATCTCATCAGATTTCAATACTTTTCACACAATGATATTAATTTGAACATATTCCTACAAATAGACACTTTGAAAGTGCACGATGTGACTACATTAACAGTGTTGAAGCAACGTGAGTTCTAGTGATTAGATTCTGTGTGATAAAATGTCTATATTCGATATTTAATAAAATTCAGTCTTCTTTGTATAACAGAACACTACACACCGAAATATTCAATCTAAGAAACTTAAAGATAGCTCATATTTAGTAATGTCTGACTCTTGACTGTAAGTTAAGGGCCGTACACACGCATGTTTATTTTTCAAAATTTTCCCCCAGACTTTTTCTTTCCACCAACTAAAATGAATGGTAATTATATTAATTTTTTCTTATATGATCAAAAATCTCGTGGGGAAAAAGTAGAAAGAGCTAAGCAAAGTGTCTGGTAGAATGACTTTAAAAACCCTGCGTGTGTACAGCCCTTTAGTGTGATGCATTTTACCTAGTAATGACTGTTATATGTGTATTGGTCGGTGGAGTACAATTCAATAGCAACGAACAGTTAATTCTATCATTTATTTGTATTAAAATGACTCCAGGTTCCTATTGCTTACTCTCTAAAATTCTAATACAATGGCAGCCAATGAAAATGTTCAGCTATGCATCAAGTGTCTGGTTCAATCATAGTTTTTCCAAATTGTATGCAGTAAAATCTTTCAGACTGTCCTCTCTTTTATATTATTGCATGTAGTGTTCTGTTTTATATTATATAGACTGTTGAATATATTTTGGATTAATATCTTCAGATTGTTTTTTCTTACCTTTTCTATGTTCAGTAAAACTTTCTCTACTGTACTATGGAGAATCTTCTCTCATTATTTAAACCAGTCCTTTTTTAATAGAACTACTTGCAGTTTTGGAGACTAAAAGGAAGTGCTTAAAAATTTACTATTTCATTGCATTTCAACACTAATTATTTATGCGCTATCAGGTGAACATGTTTACTTGTAGCGGTTATTAGCGCAGTAATTATAACTCAAAGTTATAATACTATTGTTCCTATTTTTACACATGGCTTCGTAATTTGTATAAAGAGTAATATGAAGTATTTAAATAGATCTGAAAAAAACTAGCTAGATAAACTTATTTTGCCAATCATTCGAGTTTATTGACTTCGTGTAGCTTAATGATTTTTGAGCTGAAAGAAACGCAGGAATGGGAGGTCTTTAGCTGGTCTATAATGAGTTACAACGTAAAGGAATTTCTGTTAGCTTTAAACGAGGAAATGACCTACGCTAAACGAGATCAAAGCTATGATAATTTTACTCTGTAAAGTTTGATAGTAATAATTAATACGTCTTAAATATGTTGTGATGAAATTGTAGATGTAAACTCTAGGAACTCTATAAATATTTTACAGCAGAATAATTATTCAATGAATGACAAATATTTCAACATGACATGGCAAATCAATGAGAATAGTTAATAAATTTCTTGCCGAAGCGCTCTATTTAACAGACTTGTTCAGATAACTATGTGAATACATGATGAAGGAGAAACTAGTACTTTCTACATCTCTGGCGTTTGAATTATAATATTATATTAAATTTGTTTAGTGCTGCAAGGAATGTAATACGAATGTCCATCTACTAACTCATAATCTTCAAAATTTCGTGTTCACAAAAACTAGTTCTTGTCTATTTTAGGCATCGATATTACCCAATCGCATAAAACGGTCTATTTAGTAATATTTCATGGGTACTTAAATGTAGCTATTTTACATCCTTCTAGAATAAATTTCATGTACATACATTCCAATGGCGACGGGGTTGACTTCCGTAAATAGTCAACAAAACTGTATATATAGCAAAATATATTTGACAATTTTTTTTGAACATTCATTCAATGTGTTCATACCTTTGGCCTGAACTATACGCTGAAGTCTGCAACGGAAATCCTCTGCCGCTTTACGCAGAGTTTCTTGAGGCATTTTGGTCCATGCTTCAGAGTCCCAATTGACCCAAAAGAAGAAGCACAGGCATCTCATTACAAAAGGGACCGAACACAACAGTCCTCGGGTTCAAGTCTGGTGATGGGCCAAACCTTATTGCTCCAGAAACGTGAAGTGGTCCTGGCACCATTTCTGGTTCTCTTTGACGTGTGTTGTTAGAAAGAAAGTGAAGTGTCTTTCGGCTTCTTGAAGTGAAGGAAGCGTTTCAATGTACGAATTTGTGTTCGCTTTCTCACCTTTTAGAACAAAAATGAGAGGAGACTCTCATGCTTTGGACTTGGTTGGCCACACCGTTATGGAAAAATGTTTGTCACGTCAAACTTTGTTGATGTACTATCAGAGAAAAGTGTCACTGTGATGATGTACTGTCAGAGAGAAAAGTCACTGTGATGATGTACTATCAGAGAAAAGAGTCACTGAGGGGTGGATGGTGAGCATATGCTAATTGAGGGATGTGAAAGGCGAAAAGATGTGGGAGTGGAGGAGGATGAAACTATAAGGGGAAGAAAAGAGATTGCGTTTTTTTAAAGTATTTAAAGAAGACCTGCTTCTTCTGGCAAGGGGGCTTTAAAAAAAATTAAGGCATGATTCTCAAGTTTGATCCTAATTAATCCTTGCTCCATGAAGTCACCTTCCATCACTTGATCAGTGACAGTTATATACGCTCATTGATGCAGAAAAGTTATCCCTCCTGGAAAAACTACTGAAAATCAGTATTCTCTTCAGTCCTGAAATCATTCATTATCAAAAGTTACCCCCTAAAAATAATCATGATATTCATGTGCCGAAGAGAGATATAAAAACCGGTAACTGCACAATTACGAATATGAGATGAAATGAAGGGATGACTGTATATTACATATGAAACCTATGGCTGTATATTTGTGAACCTATAACGAACGTAACACAGATATCTAAGATCTCGAGCTAGCTAGGTATAATTTATAAACTATTATAACTATAATTGCAAGTGGGATTTGTAGTATCCTTATTTCCATGCAAATGGGATTGGTATCCCTATTTACATACGGCTAATCATTTTTTATTCTTTATTTTATAGATTTATAAACACATACGTATAAGTAAACCGATGCATAATTATTACTTGAATGGATAAGGTTTACATATGACACTGATCTCTAGTAACATAACTGTGTATTGCCATTCTAAACGGCAAGATGGCGGATAGCAAGAAATTTAACCCCCATGGTTCGTACATTCTAGTAAAATAAATTCTTAAAATCCTACCAAGTTATCTGCTTATCATTAACCTCAAATTAATTTTGATAGATTAATTGTGTAAGTTATAAACTTTCCTGTTTTATTCGTTAATTAGCTATTTGTCTTAATACATAGTTCCCTAGTTAAATAATAGTCAATAGGTTTTGAAGCCCAAACGTTTTATGCAGCATTTTTCAAAGACCCAATAATAATCTGATACCTAAATAATTTAGAAATTTATTTGATAATATCTGAGATAAGGAAGATATTATAGGAAGATAATATATTCCTACGATTTCATTATTTTACATGATACCTAGGTACAGATTAATGCAAGAAAATGTACTTAACTAGTAGTCTAACTGTCTAGGTATAGCCCAGATTGTATTTGGTGGTAAATTCCAATGATATTGTCAGGAGATATTCAATTTCTCTAATAAAAAAATTCCTGCAATGTCAGAGGATATTTAGCTATTAATTCCTATATTAGCTAGTCTGCAGAATGTGTCTCTTCTCCCGCAGAGATTTTTATTTGAGAGAGAGTTACTCTCTGACTCTCAGCAGCAGATTCAGAATCTCCCGCAGCTAAATTAATGGTAACATAGGAATTAATTCAAAATCTCCCGCAGCTTGATTAATGGTAACATAGGAATTAATTCCAGACCTCCCGCAGAGCCAAGTAATAAAGCATGTCCAAACTCGCCATTTTAATGGCGAGTTTGTGACAGTTATTTTGAGCCCTTCAATTGCAAATGGCGAGTTTTATCTATTTTTCTCCTATGCTACAATGTTATTTTGGAGAGAATTTATGAAAATTTGATAATTTTGGAGAGAATTTGTTGAATTTTGGAGAGAGCTGGAGAGACAAATGGCGAGTTTATGAGACATACCATTTTACTTGGCCGCAGAGATCTCCAATTTCTAAAATTCAATCAAAAACTCCCGCAGAGAGTCTTGGAAAAATGTTCCATATTCTGCAGACTGGTATAGGTATTAGTAATAATATTACCATTAATTTTTGGAGGAGAAACTAGAAAAATGTTGGGACTACCTAGTCTGACTAGACACAAATTGATAGAAAATGTTGGCAGCTGTTTCTCAGATTTTTGAAGATCAGTGCACCAAATACAAACTGGGCTATAGCTAGTGCCTAGTAGCTACTAGCTAGCTACCTTTCCGGCTTTCCTTACCCTTCTAAATAGTAAAATAGTGTGGTTCTGGTTCATAGTCCCAGTCTGAAAAGTACAGCCCAAGTAATAAAGCATGTCCAAACTCTCCATTTTAATGGCGAGTTTGTGACAGTTATTTTGAGCCCTTCAATTGCAAATGGCGAGTTTTTTCTATTTTTCTCCTATGCTACAATGTTATTTTGGAGAGAATTAATGATAATTTGATCATTTTGGAGAGAATTTGTTGAATTTTGGAGAAAGCTGGAGAGACAAATGGTGAGTTTATGAGACATACAATTTTACTTGGAGTACAGCAGGATTTGTGGATTAATCCTGCGCTCAAGTCCTACTTAATTCCTATGTTCTCATGTTATTTGCTGCGTGGCCAGTCTGGAAAAATAGGTGCTTTCTGATGAACTAATTACTCTGTTGCCAGTCTGTATTTCATGGGAAATTCCACCGACATGTCGGCGGAATTTTTTCACTCTTGAGAATAATATTCTAGCAAAGTCAGTGGAATTTTTGCTATTTATTCCTATGTTACTATTAATTTTTGGTGGCTTTTCAGGGAAAATGTTGGTGGATTAGTCAATTTATTGGCAATATCTTGGTGGATTTTTTCAGCTTTTTGAAGAAGTCAGTGGGTTTCTATGCACCAAATACAGACTGGCTCTGTTGGAGTTTTACAGACTTCAAAAATTAATGGTAAATTGCTAAAAATTGTATACTCATCAGCATTTACTATTTAGCATATAGAGTTCATCTGTTAGCCTAAGCAGTTTTCCAGACTGGCTGCGCCCAAATCCGAATTTCTTTAAAAAATGCGGTGTCTGTGGATACTGGAGACATTCTTTTCAGACTGGGTTCATACACTCTCCATTCATCTCTCTGATGAAGTGTGCAGTACAACAAACTACATAAGATAATTATGTTGAAATCATTGATAGAATCAGCCAGACTGCAGGAACTGGTAAAGTGTTCTCCAAGAAATCCTCTATTTTGGCTTCTGTTCTCTGTAAAATACATGTAAATATAGGAGGAAATTAAGTATTGTTTGCACAGAAAATGTTAAAAATGTACCATATTCTACAGACTGGTAGCATAGCATAGGCCAAGTAAAATAGTATGGCTCATAAACTAAACTCTCCATTTGTCTCTCCAGCTCTCTCCAAAATGATCAAATTAATGAAATTATCATAAATTTTTCTCCAAAATAACATTGTATGATTGTAGCATGAGTAAGAGAAAAATAAAAAAATTAGGGTACATTTGTGCTATAGGTCCCCCAATGAGTTTTGATATTTTGACATTTAATATAAGTTAAAGGAACCATTTTAAGACTTTTTTCACAAATACCATTTGTTGTGCAATTGCTTCGTTTTTGAGATAGGTATAGCGTAATTAAGTTTTTGGTAGGAATCTTGGTGCAATGAAACTGTTAATGTAGTTCACTGTATCCGCTAGTTTGTTGTACTGCACGCATCATGATTATTTAATGACCTAGCAGGATGGTTTGGGGGCAGCACGCCCCCAGATATCCAGTCTGCAGAATATGGAAC
>CANNZV010000470.1:0-279572 GCA_947561585.1 Caprella mutica | reverse complement strand
ACATGCTTTATCCTCTGGTAATAATTGGAATGAAGCATGGAATAATATTTTAATGCTAAATATCCAGCCTTCTAGTCTGTAATCACACTGACTTTTTGAAAAAAAACTGAAAAAATCCACTATAAATTTCCAGTAATTTGGCTGATCCACCAACATTTTCTTCATTTTTTCCACCAAAAAATTAATTGCAACATAGGAATAAATAGCTTAAAATCCACTGACTTTAATGGAATATTATTTTCAAGGGAAAAAATTGAAAAATTCCACCAACAAGTCGGTGGAATTTACCATGAAATACAGACTTACAGTCTGGTATCCAGGTTATAAAGCATGTCCTTACTTGCCAAGTTGCCATTTAAATGGCCCGTTTATGACAGATATTTTGTTCCCTTCAATTGCAAGGAGACAAATATCTATTTTCTCCTATCCTACTAGGTATGTTATTTTGGAGAATTTATGATCCATACAATTTTACTTGGCTAAATATAGGGTTCATTTTAGAATATTCATATGAGAATATCACAAATAATCAAAATCAGACCTGTTTATTGGAGAAATATTATAATTGACTTAATACTTGCTATATTATATATATAACAAGGAATAAAAGCATGATAGCTACTAATATTTCCATTATTGATTGTTTAACAATTTTCTTGGGATGATATTATTTAACTTATTTATTTTCTATCAAAATGATTGCTATTTAATATATTTTTTTATTCCAGATATTAGTTCTCGTGTGAAAATGGGTGTTGATAATAAGAATGGAGTTGCTGAGAAGAATGGAGCGGAGGAAAACAAAGATGCTGCCGGTGTGAGGTTGGATGGAGGTGGATTTTACGACACTGACATCTATGACTCAGGCAAAAATAAATATGCTCACTACAATCAATTTGCTCCTGATGAGAATGAGGTAAATACAGCTATCTATGCTTATATTAATTGCTAACTATAAATGTGATGTGTATAAATAATTAAATATGGCTGTTATACAATTCTATAAGTAGGTTTCTTCATGCTACTTAATATTGAATAAGAGTTGTGCATATTTTAGTTCTACTTTAAATTTATCATTTACATGAGTTTTTTTTTTCAGGAAGAAGATGATGATGCAATGCCAGTTTTGGGCCAGGGCCGCAAATCTGGTTTCACTGCCCCTCGTCTCTTCATGAATGAAACAGTGAGAATTGTTCTAAGCTTTTCATCCATTTTTTCTATTCACTGGGGAAATATTGATCAAAGAATTCCTATTAAATTCAACCTCTTTAGTCTTACCTTTTGAATGGTAAGGGGAAATATTTTACTAATTAGACATATTGGTCTTTCAAAACAGAAATTTAACCCCATCCATACTTTATCTTCAGTTGCATTTGAATATTATTATGAATATTTACCATATTAGTAGATGGAATATTTTTTTGTAACTATCTTTTAAGATTTGCATCGGTACATCTAACTAAAAGTATATTACATGTTAGATAAATAAATGTCTGTAACAATGGTTATTACGGTGGAGCGAAAAAACACTTTTTTTTTATATGACATTACCTGTAGAAAGTTGTGTAAGTACATCAGATTGAAGCACAAAAAATTTCAGGAGAAAATATTGATGTTCACAGGCGGCAATAAACCATAAGAGTTTTTGAATATTTTGGGAAGACGAATTTTTCAAAGTTTTTGATTTTTATGTACATTTTAATGGATAACTTACCTACAATTAGTGACTAAGTGCCGATCTGATGTACAAACTATGCATTTGTGTAATTTGAAGGCATTTGAAGATCGTTTATTGGTGGCAACAATCCAAAAACCTTTAAAAGGGCTATGTTTTACTATTTTTCAACTTAATCTTCCACTAAGGATTTTATACCTCAATTATTAAGTTCAATTATTTGCTTAAGCATAATTCATTTATGAATTAATAATATCTCTAAATTAGAACATTATAAACCAATCTTTAGAGTTGGCAAAGTACTTATACGCAATGACAAAATTAATTAATTGATAGTAACTCCGAATGAAAAAGTGCAAAGGTAATTGATCCATCAGAGTCAGATACCCATAACTCACCTCGAGGACCTGACTGTGTGTCCAGTTACATATTTACCCTATACCAATCAACAACTCTGTTATAATGTCAAATTTTTGGCTTTTTTCCTTGCTAACAACCGGGATTTGATCAATCCGAACTCTCTCCACACATTGTGTTTGGCAGGGAAGATGGTCCTTCTTCATTATTTCCTTCCTCTAGATGTTCATCTCAATTGTAACTGTAGAGAGAAGTTTTGTCAATGGTGGATCATTGATTTCGGAAGTTTGCTCTCAACAACCCTCTCATTATCTAGGAATTTACCAGCTTCCTAGATAATGAGAGATTCTATATTAGCTTCCTAATTAACGAAAGCCTTATATAGAATATTGAAACTGCTCTAGTTAATGACAGGCTTCTATGCATTATATCTTTCCAAATGTAACTCAAAAAGTACAATGAAATTTCTCTTCAAAATGCAGAAAATGGGTTGGAAAATAGAATTTGAAGGTCATTTCCTATGCTGTTAAGGAAGATTTAGGAATCCAAACAGTGCTATTCATGCTTCTTGCAAACATGTAGGAACTATGGAAAAATGAAAAAAGAACTATCAAAAGTTATGTTTTTTGCTTAGAGTGAATTTGAGAGCATTATTCAATTGTTCTCCTTGTTATTTTTTTTTTTTTTTTTAGAAATAAAGCTGTATCATTTAATGGTTTAACCTAAACTAATATAAAAAAATTAAATTCTATAAAAGCCTGTCATTAACTAGGAATTGACCAAATGATTTAATATTGTCTCTTAGCTAATCACTAAAACATTAGTTTGATTTTAGTTACTTTCGAATGAATACTATTGATTTAAATGAAGTTGTCTTTCTCTTTCAGATTGAAAATGACCATGACCCCATGGCACAGTACAAACGCCCCACCATTGCTGACCGGGAAGATGACTACAGAGCAAGGAGACGCAACCAAGTGCTCTCCCCTGACAGGAGTGATCCTTTCCTTGATGGTAGGCTGTTGTCTGATTAGTCACCTTTGCCTAGGCTAAAATATGACAGGCTTAGCTATTATTAGGATGGACTGAAAATGGTAATTGTGTCTCAGTGATGCTCTGGTATTTCCTAACAAACTACCTTCTTCCAAAATGGTGCCAAGATTTCTTGAATTATGATTCAGAGCTCTGAAGCAATTCATTCTCAGGCCCATCAGTCTGTGACTGTTCAATGAAAGTCAAGTGCCTGACCTGTAAGCTGTGGCTACAAAGGCCTGACTATTAGTTGAATGGCTCACAGTCAGTGCGAGTGAGGTGTGAAAGGTTGACTATTTCTGCTGCAAACTGTTGACAATAGTTCATGACTTTAGATTACTAATTCTAAAATGATGATTGTGAAGATAGCCTTATAGATTCACAGTCCAGTAGTTTGTTACTTCAGAAGCGTCCTTCTAGATCCATGTAACTAATGTCAATACATTTGTAGGCTGTGCGGCTGTCTGTTAGTTGTAACACTCTTTGGATTGTGTATATTTTTATTCTCTTCGGTCAATGTTTTCAAAGTGAACAACTACCACCTAATAGCAGATAGATATTTTGTCATTACACAGGAGTTGTCACTTGCTAACTATTGTCCTTGGATATTCCTATAAAGGTTTTGCAGAGAATTATCTGGCTAGCTAGTTCCAGATCCTTTATTTGATGATAATTCTCATTGTTATTGATGATAAAAGCTTTGAATAACGATGACTATTCAGGGAGTTGATAACCAAGTCAAAATCTTTACTAATGAAAACCAATCTGTTTTTCCCCCTTGGATTTGATGGTGACTACAAGTCTGCTGCATTTAGCGCCATAGCAAAGAGCCTCTCACTGACTAACATTACTCTGCTCACACCTTATATATTTCCTATGGAAATTTTTAGAACAAAGTCATTATAAGTTCTAACACTTATTTCAGATGAGACTTGCTAAACATTGCTATTTCAATTCATTATTATTTATAAGATCGTTTTTGTCCATCTCCAATGGCTGCAAAAAGCTATCCAGTTTAGTAATTATATCAGAAATTAAGATATCTGTTATTCCCTTAGAGATTATAAAGTGTACATTAGCTATATATCATACCATTGGGGTTATAAGATTGAAAATATGACTTAGAGTAAGTTACGAATTATCGGTCATACAGCTAAGTAAAACGATATAATTATTTTATTTATATTATATTGTTTTTTCTTGCTCGACCGAAAATGTTGAACTGACGATAGTTCGTAACTCACCCCAATTCAGTTATTTGTCTCTAATCCACACACTAACACTAGTCACGAGGGGCTCTCAGGTAACAGTATGTAGGCCTATTTCTTCTCTTTGTATGCTTGGAGTGTGACTGTTGACTACAGAAAATTACTAATAGAACAAAGATTATTTCTAGGCTTTGCTCCAGCACCCTGAAACAAGGGCTCAGTCCGCTACTTGGATGGCTGACACGTACGTATGAGAGTTACACCTTGAGTTCATGTATGCTTAGGCAATGCTAGAACACCTCTCTGAGTTACATGAAGAAATAGATTAATTATAAACTTGCTGTAGTGAATTGTCTTCATATTCTCTATCTATAATAGGTATTGCACCTAACTGTGACTAGTGATCAACCAATCCAATCATTATTCAGACTTGGGGAATAGAACACGAATGTCTAGTTAGTTTCCTCAACTTGTTTCTACTCCCTCTTTAATAGGTAAAGAGCTATTAAGTTCAATTAGTTTTCTAATGAAATATAGCTACAATAGCTAGCTATCAACATAGCTACTTCAGAGATAGTTAGGATTGAACTGCATTTTCTACTTTCAGATTATTTCACTGCATACATGGACTCATTAAAAGATTATATTTTCACTAATGAAGAAACTTAAAATATCAAATGACTAGATAGAATTCTATCAAATTCTTTAAAGAGGACTTTCTTTTTTTGAGGACCTAACCTCTAATCTTTTCATTGCTTTCCCTTTTGTAATCCCAGTCTTCATTTCCAGGAGGGAAGACGCCGGATGTCAATTCCAGAACCTATGGCAAGATCATGCAAGAGCACGTGCTCAAAGGGGAGGAGCATGCTGTGAGTACCCAACTGTGCATTGGAATATTATTGCCAGTTTGCTATCATCAATCTTTGTGGTGATAGTAAATCAATTTGTGAAGATTGTCACCTTCGGGCTAATTAATATCACCATTCTTAAAAGGGAAAGGTATTCCATACCATCCTACCGACTAATAATCTCTTTCTTTAGTTTCCTCTCAATATCGGTTGTGTAAATGTTTCTAATCAGTTCATTACTTGCCCTCGTGTGTGAAAGTTGCCGCTAGAATATGCATATAGTGCTTACTTCTATTGAAGTTATTTAATTCTTCATACTATTTTACAAAATAAAGTAAAAGTCTCTATTAGAAACTAGAAGTGTTAGTCTTAGCACTTCCTTTTAATTCTTGAAATATAATTTGCCTAAAGCTTCTAATAGGCAAAAATCATGAAAGACAAAATTCAATTGGAGACTAATTGAAGCTCTCAACGCTTTCTTTTCAATCAGAAGTATATTTCACGACCTAAGGTGTCAGGCAGAAACTAATATTATAGTTTCTGTAGCTATAGTATATTTCACGACCTAAGGTGTCAGGCAGAAACTAATATTATAGTTTCTGTAGCTATAGTATATTTCACGACCTAAGGTATCAGGCAGAAACTAATATTATAGTTTCTGTAGCTATAGTATATTTCACGACCTAAGGTGTCAGACAGAAACTAATATTATAGTTTCTGTAGCTATAGTATATTTCACGACCTAAGGTGTCAGACAGAAACTAATATTATAGTTTCTGTCTGATGCATTCTTTAAAGTCGTTCTTGACTGAAGATCTGCAAAATGCTTCTCCAGTTTGGTAAATGAATCACCTAACTTTGACGTTAGCAACTTCAATAAAATTTCATTGAACTGTGTTATCTCTTATCCATTTATAAGAAAAATGGAGACCATAGTCTCCATAAATTATGTATTTTTTGAAAATGTTTTTTTATTGTTTGTTCCAATTAATGAACTGATTAGAAACGCATGTTGCTTCCTATTCATACAGCTGTCATTCAGTGGAATATTAAAGAAAAAGATATTAGGATTGTGATACTTCTGTCGTAATTAATTAATCTGACGCTGACTATCTTCACAAATTGAAGCAAAGATTGGTCAAACTGGCTTAAAATTAAAATAAAGAATTATATCATTTTCATAGCTATACTCTAAAAATAACTAATTTTGGAGACAATGTTTTCCAATTTAGCTATAATGTCAAATATCAGTCTTTCTCTATAGTTACCTACCTTCTTAATCAAAACTTATCTTCTGATTTACGCAGAAAATCAATGAATAACTCATAAGTGACCAAATAAATTATTGATTGATACTATCATACTAGGATTCAGATTCTCTATTATTACAAATATTATAGCTTATCAAAAAGTGTAATTAGATATCCTTGCATTATTGCAGATTCGTCGTCAAATGCAAGACAGAGCAAAGGATGGCACGTTAGTAGCGACTGAACAGCCCAAGCCTGCCCCTGCGCCCAGGAAAAGAGGAAGATGGGACCAGACTGCTGACGAGACGCCCTCAGCTGTCAGTGACACTCCCACACCTGCTGCAAAGAAGCAGAAGGCGTGGGAGATGGAGACACCACACGTGTCTCACTGGGATGAGACACCTGCCCGCAATAAAGGTGGTGAAACACCTGGGGCAACACCAGGTCAAAGTACCAGAATGTGGGAGGCTACTCCAGGTCACGCCACTCCTGGTAGAGACACCCCAGGTCACACCACTCCATCTGCCAGGAGAAATAGATGGGATGAGACACCTAAGACTGACAGGGGTGAGACTCCTGGTCACAACAGTGGGTGGGCTGAGACACCAAGAACCGACAGAGGAGCTGCAGACCTCATTCAGGAGACCCCCACACCCGGGGCGAGTAAGAGACGCTCCAGGTGGGATGAGACACCAGCTCTGGGGCAGACTCCAGGAGCTACTCCTAATATTGCCATGACTCCAACTACTCCTCACACTCCTAGCATGACTCCTGGTCTCATGACCCCAGGTGGTACAACTCCTGGAGGTGCTACTCCAGGTGGCATTACCCCCGGTGGGTCTACCCCAGTGGGCCCCAAGACTATAGGTATGGCCACACCGTCCCCTGGTCAAATTTTGAATATGACACCAGAGCAGATGCAGATCTTCCGGTGGGAGAGGGAGATAGATGAGAGAAACAGGCCAATGTCTGACGAGGAGCTGGACGCTCTCTTTCCCCCTGGATACGAAACACTCAACCCCCCACAAGGCTATATTCCTATTAGAACTCCTGCCAGAAAACTTACTGCAACTCCTACTCCAATGATGGGTACACCGCATGGTTTCTTCATGCAGAAGGAAGGCATGACCCCCAAACATTCTGAGGAGGCTCAGCCTAAAGGTAACTTGCCACTTTTGAAACCAGAGGATGCCCAATATTTTGACAAACTGCTACAGGATGTGGATGAGGACAGTCTACCACCTGAAGAGCAGAAGGAGAGAAGGATCATGAAACTCTTACTCAAGATAAAGAACGGAACGCCACCAATGCGTAAAGCTGCCCTCAGACAGATCACTGACAAGGCGAGGGAATTTGGTGCTGGTCCATTGTTCAATCAAATCCTCCCCCTGCTCATGTCCCCAACACTAGAGGACCAGGAGCGTCATTTGCTGGTGAAGGTTATTGATAGGGTGTTGTACAAGCTAGATGATTTGGTGAGACCATATGTGCACAAAATCCTTGTGGTTATTGAACCCCTTTTGATTGATGAAGATTACTACGCTCGTGTGGAGGGCCGTGAAATCATCTCCAATCTCGCTAAGGCTGCTGGTTTGGCAACCATGATCTCCACCATGAGGCCTGACATTGACAACATAGATGAGTATGTGCGTAACACCACCGCCCGTGCCTTTGCTGTGGTTGCGTCAGCTCTTGGAATCCCATCCCTTTTACCTTTCTTGAAAGCCGTGTGTAAGAGCAAAAAATCTTGGCAGGCGAGACACACGGGTATCAAAATAGTGCAGCAGATTGCTATTCTGATGGGGTGTGCCATTCTCCCCCACCTCAGGTCTCTGGTGGAAATCATTGAGCATGGACTGGGAGATGAGCAACAGAAGGTGCGTACTATCACTGCCCTGGCTTTGGCTGCTTTAGCTGAAGCTGCCACACCTTACGGTATTGAGAGCTTCGACTCTGTTCTGAAGCCCCTGTGGAGGGGTATTAGGCAGCACAGAGGCAAGGGCTTGGCTGCCTTCTTGAAGGCCATTGGCTACCTCATTCCCCTCATGGATGGCGAGTACGCTGACTACTACACTCGTGAGGTGATGTTAATTCTAATCAGAGAGTTCCAGTCTCCTGATGAGGAGATGAAGAAGATTGTGTTGAAGGTAGTGAAGCAGTGTTGCGCCACTGATGGCGTGGAGTCTGGTTACATCAAAGAAGAAATTCTTCCCAATTTCTTTAAGCATTTCTGGAACCACAGAATGGCTCTCGATAGACGTAACTACAGACAACTCGTTGACACAACCGTTGAAATTGCTAACAAAGTCGGTGCGTCAGAGATCGTCAACAGAATTGTGGATGATTTGAAGGATGAGAATGAACAGTATCGTAAAATGGTGATGGAGACGATTGAAAAGATTATGGCCAACCTTGGTGCAGCAGACATAGATTCAAGACTCGAGGAACAACTTATTGACGGCATATTGTATGCATTCCAGGAACAGACTACAGAGGATGTTGTGATGCTCAATGGATTCGGAACCATCGTCAATGCCCTGGGGTCGAGAGTGAAGGCCTATTTGCCACAGATATGCGGTACCATCCTCTGGCGTCTCAATAACAAATCAGCAAAAGTACGTCAGCAGGCTGCTGATCTCATTTCCAGAATTGCTATAGTCATGAAAACGTGTCAGGAAGAGAAGCTCATGGGACATCTTGGGGTGGTGCTTTACGAGTACCTTGGAGAGGAGTATCCAGAAGTTCTAGGATCAATTCTTGGTGCCCTCAAGGGTATCGTCAATGTCATTGGAATGCACAAAATGAACCCACCCATCAAAGATTTACTGCCCCGTCTCACTCCTATCCTCAAGAATAGACATGAGAAAGTACAGGAGAACTGCATTGATCTGGTGGGTCGCATTGCTGATAGAGGACCAGAGTACGTGGGACCCCGTGAGTGGATGAGGATCTGCTTTGAACTGCTGGAGCTGTTGAAGGCTCACAAGAAAGCCATTCGCAGAGCCACAGTCAATACTTTCGGGTACATCGCCAAGGCCATTGGTCCACACGATGTTCTGGCAACTTTACTCAACAACCTGAAGGTACAAGAGCGTCAGAACAGAGTTTGTACAACTGTTGCTATTGCCATTGTTGCCGAGACGTGCTCTCCCTTCACAGTGCTACCTGGTCTGATGAACGAGTACCGTGTACCAGAACTCAATGTGCAGAATGGTGTACTAAAGTCACTTTCCTTCCTCTTTGAGTACATTGGCGAGATGGGCAAAGATTATATTTACGCTGTCACGCCATTGCTCGAAGATGCCCTCATGGATAGGGATTTGATCCATAGACAGACTGCCTGTGCTGCCATCAAACACATGTCTATTGGTGTCTTTGGCTTCGGATGTGAGGACGCTCTTGTTCACCTACTTAACCACGTGTGGCCCAACGTGTTCGAAACTTCACCCCATCTGGTGCAGGCCTTCATGGATTGTGTAGAAGGTTTGAGAGTGTCCCTCGGTCCCCAGAAAGTGAGTTAACAGATTATGTCTCGGTAGGTAGTTAGTTGTCACCCAGAACCAGTTCATTGTTCTTTTCTTTTTAATTTCATTCTTTTTTGTTTGAAAACGGAAAATCTATATTCAAGATTTTTTAAAGTTATTACAATTAATTAGCTACAAAGATAATTAAATATTACTTTTTCGCATTTCAATACTTTCTGAGCTACCTACTTACAATATTATCTCTGAAGTAAAATTACTTTCTCATTTCCAGATTCTCCAATACGTTCTACAAGGACTCTTCCATCCCGCCCGGAAAGTTCGTGACGTCTACTGGAAGATCTATAACAGTCTGTACATTGGATCGCAGGATGCCCTCGTGGCTGGTTATCCCGTTATAGCTAACAATGACACCAATATCTACAGCAGGGACGAACTGCAGTACATTCTATAAAGTCGCACACCTAAAAAGGACTTTGAAAATAGTACTTTTATCTTGCTCTCATTTCTCAGAAAATTCTCGCTGTGTAGATGGTATAATATAATTCATGAGTTCTTCATTCGAAAGTTGAGTTCATTACTCGTGTGTACATATAGCGTAAAGATTTGTGTAAATAAAAGGATTGAAGTTATTATTGGACTGTGTTTTCAATATCATAAGTGAGAAGTAGCTGTCGGTAAACAGTTCATCACTTCAATTAGATGAGAGCTCTTTATGTTCCATGTTAGTTATACCATTATTGTGACAAGCCTCTGTCTACTTATTGAACTCCTATGCTATATCTTGGAGTGAAGTCAAGGTATTTCATTTGATGAATTAGTCAATGCAATATATTAAGGATGCTACCTATTGTCACTGTACATTAGTATATTAATGGAATTGCTTAGTTTGATTTGTGTGTCACTTCTAATGTTATCTCTTCAATAGTTAGACTTTCATTTATGCGTCTGTTGTAAGCTTTGAAAAACCATCAGTAAATTACTTTTTCATTGAATAACTTAATTTATTGAAAGTAGTCTGATGAATTGAATATTTTCTTATTTATGTTCAATGTTGAGAATTTTGTTTTAGAGTATAAATAGTTACGAGAGGATATCCTCTGATGTCAAACCTCCATAAATACTGCACTTAGGTACTCTAATGAAAATATAACTTATATATCCTAATAAACTTGAAAAGGTATCTTCTTTTCTTTAACATACTAAGTTAATTAAACATTTCTCTGTTGTTTCATAGCATAAACTGTTAAGCCTCGTAATATTATTGCAAACTCTTTATCTGATTCGTTATGAAAAAATTTACACTAATTTTCTATTGGTAATTATTGAATAAAATAAGGGAGAATGAAAACAAAAAGTAATAACTAAATATATTTGACACAGTATAACTATTTACATACTATTACATAAGTAACATCTTAAAAGTAAGTAGACGTACACAGTACCCATTATTAGTAGCTAAATTAGTCATGAGTTACACACCATTGATAACTACTTGGTTCTCTTAATAATATAATGCTTGGCGTAATATTGGAGGATGTTTATGATATTCAGTATCGAATTCTTAAAATTAGCATCGAACTTTCAAAATATATATTGAATTATTAAAATGGTAAATTCATAGTTCACGTCCCAATTTCATTTAGGGACGTGAACTATGAACCGTTCCAAATATCCCCTTCCTAGTTCACGTCCCTAATTGATTTAGGGACGTGAATTAGCAGTTTACCATTAAAATTTATATCCAATTATCAAAATTAATATCAAACTATTCAAATTATTATCAAATTATTATCAAACTATTCAAATTATTATCAAAATTAATATCAAACTATTCAAATTAATATCAAACTATTCAAATTATTATCAAAATTAATATCAAACTATTCAAATTAATATCAAGCTATTAAATTTAATATCAAATTACTATAACAAATGACTAAATTCACAGTTCAATTTTCTGTCTAATTCAAGTAGCTAACAAAAATTTGCAATATATTAAATTTAAATAACAATATATAAAATTTGATAAAAATGAAATACAATTAATTAATATTTTAGCACCTCGTCTTCAAATAAATATTTAATACAGTGTTATGAATTTCTTCCCGAGACAGCAATATTCTTACATTAAAATTTTTACTTTAATTAAGGAAGATTCTCATTAGTGATTTATTTGAGAACAAACTCTTGGGTCTCTTTTATCTATTAAATCATTAGTAGGGGCACGTAACAGTACTCGGAAAGTGGGTGTTACATAGATCAAGAATAGGGTTTTGACAATATGTTTTTAAAATCATAGATCCTGGAAATATTATAGACGGATTGAATTAAAGACTATTTAATGGTTCTAAACCAGCAGTATATAGTATTTAATACCATTTCGTCTATGACATTCTTAAGATTATGATTTTAAGTGCATATTGTCACAACCCTATTCCTGAACCAATTGGATTTAGAAAATTTCAGATTGACTTGCGTTAACTTCTCTTTGCAACTATTGCGACGTTTCCTGTTTTTGATTTGAAATAAATAACTAATAACAATATTGATCAAACAACAAGATAGTGACACTATTCTCTACTGAACAATTCAAAGAACATTTAATTAACTACACCTACCTAATTCAAATGAATCCGTGGAAAGGATAACCGACAAGAATGAACAGATTAGATTTATCAAATAATTAATTTACAAGCAGACCCGGTTTAAAAATTAATAAGTGAAAATCACATATATTGTAATATTCTTAGCAGCAGACAAATTTTGTATTACAAATAGGAAACAATTATTTTCTTTGCAATCGGAATTGTTTTCAAACTAATTATTAATAATGTTACACTTCAACATCATCATTTCAGGTCACACTTATAAAGCTACAAAAAAAACGTACAAAAAACTTCATCATAATATTCAATTAACAATTAAGCTACTTTGAACCCATATAATGAGTTTCAATCGTTGCTCCGGTATTCTGCTGCTGCATGGCTTCAGCATAAGTTGGCGGATTGTCTTCCACCTTCTCAGGCATGGGAGGTGCGGATGGTATAAAGGATGGCAGAGGACTGCTAGTTGATGGCGTTACTGTATATTGACTGCTGCCGCTAGGTGTGTAAGTATGAGTTGTGGTTCTTGTAGGTGTAGCATAAGTGGAGATAATTGTTACGGTATACTGTGTATTGCTATAATATTGATGTCTTGGTGCAGTAGAAGGTGAATCGTTAGGTCGCTGATGACTTTCTGATCGAAATATTTCATCATTATTCCCATTCCGTCTTGCACGGAACCGTACTTCTTCTTCATAATTTTCAATGTACTTTTTTCTAATAAAACGGAAAAGTAGACAGAGTATTATTATAGCGAACACAGCAACAATAAAGCCTCCATAATTAGGTTTGGCTACATTGAGGCGGTAGTTACTTGGACAGAAGCAAATGTGAGGAACCCTGATGAGTTCTTCAGTGCAGTTGGACGGACACGCACATCGCATGTCCAAACATTCCATGTCCTCGTGGCAATTTTTCGTTTTCTTACAGTAGTGTCCATAGGACCCTAAGGAAGAGCTGCCGTGAGAATCTAGGTATTCACTTCTATCAACACATTTATCTTGTTTGAAGTCAAAAAGAAACCCCTCTTCACAATCACAGTAATCTGAACTACATTGTAAATTCTTTGATGGATTGCAAACTGAAAGTTGAGAGACGTTGCCGCAAAATTCTCCCAAATCCAAAAGCTTCATACAGGATTCTCCATCTCTCGAAGAGTGTTTTATTCGAATGAAGTCTGGCGCACACTGGCATTGTCCGAAGGAATTGTCAACATCTTTTACGCAAGTAGAACCTTTCGTTCTGCATCCATCTTCTAGATCACACTGCTCCAATAGTTCACAGTCTATTTGTTTTTCAATCGTTACATTGTCTGATTTGAGACGATATGAAAGAACAGCAATCGTTTGATTGCATTGGCAGGTGCCGCTTTCGGAGCAGAAGAGAAGATCGCTCGAACATTTTGAACCATTAGAACACTGATCACGCACATGAAACGATGACACAATAATGGCTTTCGACAGTTGCATCAGACAAGTCAAAAGAAATAGATGGTGATAGTTGAATTTAAACCTCTCCATCTTTAGTTTTGTAGTTATCAACAAATATTAAAATATTAGGTTTGCCGAATGTTGCATATTTCACAAAGCTGAATTGAATGCTCTTCTTTGTAGCATTGTAGTAATATAAATAGACTCATCAATGTTCACTAAATGCAAAGTACATTACAAATATGTATGCAATAACACTTTTTTAATCTTCACAAAACTGTATCTAGATTCTAGTACATGATGGAATATCGTCCTATGTGTCTAGTTTAACCGTACGCAAATTTAAGCCATCCTTTATGAACATCAGAAGGTAACTGAACAGGGCTGTCCCGACTCCCAAATACCAACACTAACCTCGGCACACAGAATAGCTACAGTTGTGACAATCGAAGCATTGTGAGTTCTTGACGTCATCACAACAACTTTTTAAAATTAAATTTAAAGACAGAAAAGTTATGACTACAACACAAATGTTGTCAATATATAGCAACATTAGTAATTATGTTCAATTGTTGAAACTGCTTAACCTTTTATTTACAATTTAAGTGCGTTGCTGTGATGACGTCAGCTGCACTAAATTGTTGGTGCTGTTTTTATTCTCTACACTGTGTTAGCCTTGACGTATGCATTATAGCAGGTTTGTAAGTATGTTTGTGAACACTGTGTACGACTGCAACTATAATACTTTGGCCATGTATTTATAGAAAACTGGTTACTTGACAATTAAAAGTACCATAGCACCGATAGCACAAAATTTAACACTCAATGAAAATAATAAAAATATGAAATTTATATTATGTGCTATAAATAGGTAATTGAATATAATTGAAATACAAAGTTATCTCTGAACCCGAATTTAAAAAAAAATCAACTATTTCAAAGTACACCATCTTATAATAATACAATTAATTTAAATTATTCGAAATTAACAAAATAGAAGTCAATGAATCAAATTTAAGTACAAATTACACAACGAACCTAAGTTAAATAATACAAACTCTTAATACTATAACCGTACCTACATATATTGAAAAATATATGTAAAAATAAAATTACCATATACTTTTCTATGAGAAAAAATAAAAATATGAAAACATGTTTATGACAACTTTGTTATACGAAATAATAACAAATTAAATTATAATTGGATGAGTATATAATGGAATTTAACAAATAAATATTAAAAGAACGGTTCTAAGAAAATTTGGTCTCGGAATTTCTGGTCTCGTTTTACAATGATTTTATAATTTTTATTAAAAAAAACAGTACTGGAAAAAGTGGATATTGTGTGAATACTAAAATGTGTTTATTAAAAGCGAATAACATAATTCATAACCTAACTGACATATAGCTACACAATATTACAGAAAAGTGATAAAACTTCATCATATAACTCAATATACAATATTTTTACATTTTGCACGCTACTTTGAACCCATATAATGTGTTTCAATCGTTGCTCCAGGTTTCTGCTGCTGCATGGCTTCAGCATAAGTTGGCGGATTGTCTTCCACATTCTCAGGCATGGGAGGTGCGGATGGTTTGAAAGATGGCAGAGGACTTCTAGTTGATGGCGTTACTGTAGATTGACTACTGCTGCTACTAGGTGCATAAGTTTGAGTTGTGGCTCTAGTTGTAGGTGACCATCTTTGGGTGACACATTGTGTTTGGATATTTTCATTGCACTCCACCATTTCTTGTTGCAGTTCATTAGCATTATGTTCCTCGTAATATTTCATAGCGGAATAAAAACAAAATAGATAAAATATGAAGCCAACAAAGACAAAAAGTAGCGCATAATAGCCTGAATTGGCTACATTAAGGTTGTAGTTACTTGGACAGAAACAAAGGTGAGAAACCCTGATAAGTTCTTCTGTACAGTTCGACGGACACGCACATCGCATGTCCAAGCACTCCATGTCCTCGTGACAATTTTTCGTTTTCTTACAGTAGTGTCCATAGGACCCTAAGGAAGAGCTGCCGTGAGAATCTAGGTATTCACTTCTATCAACACATTTATCTTGTTTGAAGTCAAAAAGAAACCCCTCTTCACAATCACAGTAATCTGAACTACATTGTAAATTCTTTGATGGATTGCAAACTGAAAGTTGAGAGACGTTGCCGCAAAATTCTCCCAAATCCAAAAGCTTCATACAGGATTCTCCATCTCTCGAAGAGTGTTTTATTCGTATGAAGTCTGGCGCACACTGGCATTGTCCGAAGGAATTGTCAACATCTTTTACGCAAGTAGAACCTTTCGTTCTGCATCCATCTTCTAGATCACACTGCTCCAATAGTTCACAGTCTATTTGTTTTTCAATCGTTACATTGTCTGATTTGAGACGATATGAAAGAACAGCAATCGTTTGATTGCATTGGCAGGAGCCGCTATCGGAGCAGAAGAGAATATCGCTCGAACATTCTGAACCATTCGAACACTGATCACCCACATGAAACGAGGACTCAATAATGGCTTTCGACAGTTGCATCACACATGTCAAGAGAAATAGATGGTGATAATTGAACTTCAACCTCTCCATCTTTAATTTTGCACCCGTCAACAAATTTAAAATATTAGTTTTAACGAATGTTGCATTTTTCACAAGGATGAGTTCAATGCTCTTTCTTGTAGAATCGTAATTTTAGCAACAGACTCGTTCCTATACATTAATTGTCGATTATATAAAATGTATGTTAGCTAATAACATTTATTAGTTATTTTGCTTGTTGAAGAAAAAAGACTCAGAATTAGAATGTATTAAGTAACACATGAGAAAAGTTTTCGGAATGTGAATCATTAACTCTCACTTCTCTAATCTGTAACCTCTAAAACTGTACCTATTGAATGATGGAACATCACCATATGTGTCTAGTTATCGTACGTAAATGTTAAACCGGCCATTATAAACATCAGTATGTAACTGAACAGGACTGTCCCAAATACCAACACTAACCACGCTAGACAGAATAGCTACAGTTGTGACAATAAAAGTATTGAGTGTTTTGACGTCATCACAACAACTTTTTAAAATTAAATGTATAGTATTTAAAGGGAGTAAAGTTATGGTTACAACATGATTCGTGTTTATATATAACAACATTAATAATTCAATACAATTGTTGAAATTGTTAATCCTTTTATATACAATTTTAGAGGTTGCTGTGATGACATCAGTTGCACGAAATTGTCGGTAGCCTACTGTTCTTATTCTCTACATTGTAATATAATCCTGTACTGAATTAGCCTTGACAGTGTATGCATGTAATATGTAGACACTAACACAACGGCACTGCAATGCTTTGGCCATGTACAGAAAACTGCTGACAAGCAATCTGACGAATTTAAAATTATTAATTAATTAACACTGAAAAGTAATGCACATTAGACTCTTTCCTAATAAATATTTTTTTCCTGTGATATTCAATTATACATCTATATGAAATACATAGCAATCCATTTATAGGTATACATTAAATAAATAAAAAATATTACGGATAAGAAATTTGATTTGCAAAATGTTGAAATGAATTTCTTTCAAACTAATTATAATTAAAGTTACACTTTCATGTCATTTGACTTGATTACCTGTTAGTAAAGCTACACAATATTACGAAAAATTTCATAATATTACTCAATATACAATATTTTTTACATTTTGCACGCTACTTTGAACCCATATAATGTGTTTCAATCGTTGCTCCAGTATTCTGCTGCTGCATGGCTTCAGCATAAGTTGGCGGATTGTCTTCCACCTTCTGAGACATGGGAGGTGCGGATGGTCTACCAGGCAGAGGACTGCTAGTTGATGGCGTTACTATAGGTTGACTACTGCTGCTACTAGGTGCATAAGTTTGAGCTGTGGTCCTAGTAGGTGTAGCAATGTTTACCACGATAGTTGGTGGGAATGTCTCGCCAATAGGAGGCCGTCTTTCGACGACATATTGTGCTTGGTTATTTTCATTGTTTTCCACCATTTCTTGTTCATTTTCTTTATATACTTCATAAAATTGCTTTACGATATAAGAACAACACAAATAAAATATAAAGCCAACAATACCAAATATTATTACATAGAAGTGTAAAGTCGAAGCTTCATTGAGGCGGTAGTTACTTGGACAGAAGCAAAGGTGAGGAACCCTGATGAGTTCTTCTGTACAGTTCGACGGACACGCACATCGCATGTCCAAACATTCCATGTACTCGTGGCAACTTTTCGTTTTCCTACAGTAATGTCCATAGGACCCTAAGGAAGAGCTGCCGTGAGAATCTAGGTATTCAATTCTATCAACACATTTATCTTGTTTGAAGTCAAAAAGAAACCCCTCTTCACAATCACAGTAATCTGAGGTACAGTGTAAATTCTTTGAAGGATTGCAAACTGAAAGTTGAGAGACGTTGCCGCAAAATTCTCCTAAATCTAAGAGCTTCATACAGGATTCTCCATCTTTCGAAGAGTGTTTTATTCGAATGAAGTCTGGCGCACACTGGCATTGTCCGAAGAAATTGTCAACATCTTTTACGCAAGTAAAACCTTCCGTTCTGCATCCATCTTCTGGATCACACTGCTCCAATAGTTCACAGTCTATTTGTTTTTCAATCGTTACATTGTCTGATTTGAGACGATATGAAAGAACAGCAATCGTTTGATTGCATTGGCAGGTTCTGCTATCGGAGCATAAGAGAAGATCGCTCGAACATTCTGAACCATTCGAACACTGATCACCCACATGGAACGAGGACACAATAATGGCTTTCGACAGTTGCATCAGACAAGTCAAAAGAAATATTTTGTTACTGTTCAACATAAATATTTCCATATTATCTCCAACAATAAAGGTCTAAATTCAATGAAACTTTTAATTTAAATCCTGCCGACTCTTGTTTTAGATATGGTTAATTCTGTTCACAGTGTCTGATATTTTATATTGATTTTTAGCACTCGATATCGGTAATCAAACCGCCTGAACTTAAAATAAATGACAATATTTTAGTCAGTTTGGGAGAAAGCAATTCTCACTAGCAGCAAAAATATCAGGTAAACGTTTTTTTCTTCACGTCAGTACGTTAAATAGGAAACAAATGGCGGTGAGATTGACGATGACGTATTAGGAAAATATTAGCTCTCACTCTCGCGTTAAAATGGCAGACAACCTTCTATATTGAAGTGTAGTAAGAAACTGAACACGAATTACCTGAGTCTATGCACATCCTTCAGTATAACATATATGGTATTCTTTCAAGTCTGAGACAAGTATAGGTACACAAGCACTAACAACGTGAAAACCGGTTATTTTCTTACTTTTTTTATGATTTCTTTACAGGAAAACCCAGCATAAGAACAACGTTCGGAAGAATGAAAATTCTGCTTGCATATTTACGCTAATGAATTGAAATTTCTGACATATAATTACATTAATTGCAATACAATAATAAATAAATTATAAATTTATATAATTATATATATATATATATAAATTTCAATCAAAAGTAGTTAGGCACATGTTTTTTTTAAATAATCGTACAAAGTTAGTCTATTATTAGATGTACCTAAGATTATTTAAGTTGAATTACAAGTGATATATCTATATTATATAATTAATACATAATTACAAATAATTCAACTGAGTGGGGTATTTTCATGAATGTATACTTATTAAATTTTACATTGAAATAGTTAAAACAATACTAAGTAATGAGATTTTTTCCCTCATTTATTTTCCTTGAAATTGATCGCGCAGATAATTTCATTTTATATTAAACACCATTTTTATCCTGTTCAGTGGTGTAAGGCTATTGAGGTAAATTTCTTCAAATAATGGATACGTCACACTCCGCGTCACTTCCTAGAATTTCAATCACTGAAATTGAACTGTCAATTTATGAGCCAATTTGTAGTTAATGAATCAATTCATTATTTGATTGTCGCTGCTCAATAAAGTATAGTACAAATAATTTAGATTGCAATCTCTTTAATCATCAAACTTCACCCCCTGCATAATGGTCACTGATAGTCATGTTGCCAGTGTCACTCTGTTGTACAACCTCCTCGTAAGTGGGCGGGTTGTCTTCGGTTGGTGGAGGTGGAGCTGATGGTTGCAAAGGACTGGGGGTTGAGTTTGTCTGGTTGAAGGTAGCGAATGGTTGTGGTTCGTTCAGATTTGGCGGGCTGGTAAGACTGACAACCGCTACGTTCTCTCTGCTTGATTTATCACTCATTTTCTTTAAGATGTAGTATACTAAAAGAGAGAAAATCACCACGAAAGCGATCGGTAAAATGCTAACGAGTGCTAAATTGACATTAGTGCAGAGACAGACAGTGTCAATTCCTTCCAACTCCGTTATACAATCCTCGGGACATTTACAGGCAAAATCCAAACACTCCAACGTATCTCTACAGTCAATTGTTGTGTTGCAAGCTTGGCCAAAAATATTTCCTTTCGACACACAAAGATTGGTAACGACGTCAAACTCTTGAGAGTTAGTACAGGTAGAATTATGCATGTCAGCCATTGTTATTAAATTATGAAACAATATTAATAAATTGTTATTGTGACAACATCAATAAAAGTAAATCACAAAATAACGAAAGAAAGCTAATCAAGCACACGATTGTTGTTTTCACCGTTTCACTTTTATTATTCCGGTTCCCTTCAGTTCTGTGCACTAATTATATGTTTCAATACTGTATATAATACACCAAAATCACTTTAATTCAAAGTTATACTAAATGGTATTTATTGAAGATTTGAAGGCGGTGAAATATTCCACGACAAAGCACGGCATCACGATCCTATGCAGGTAACACCAACAACACGTTACTCTGAAGCGGCTACGACCTCACTGGCGACTTTTCATGAGGAACTTCTTGTGGTTATTTCACGCAGATATTGATATGTTTTACTGTACATAAAGATAAACTTATTGTTGTATTCGGTAAATTCAATATTTATAACGATATGTAACAAATACATAATACACGGAATTAAAAAATGAAAATTTTACTACCCAATAAGATCTAGGTTGGAGAAGTAAAGAAAGAACCTTTATTATGAATGTCCTTCAGAATATGTATAAATACCAGCATGTAGCAAAACTGTGATAGGAATTTAGTTACTATTTCTTAACTAAGATTGTTGTTGTGGTAGGAATTTAGTTACTATTTCTTAACTAAGATTGTTGTTGTGGTAGGAATTTAGTTACTATTTCTTAACTAAGATTGTTGTTGTGGTAGGAATTTAGTTACTATTTCTTAACTAAGATTGTTGTTGTGGTAGGAATTTAGTTACTATTTCTTAACTAAGATTGTTGTTGTGGTAGGAATTTAGTTACTATTTCTTAACTAAGATTGTTGTTGTGGTAGGAATTTATTTAATATTTCTTAAGTAATAGAAAGTCACCGATATTTTCCACAATCAATAACAATTTCCTTATTTTTTATTAATAATTTGTAGGAGTGAGTTAATGATCATAACCGGCTGACTCTTGGGTTCAGGCAACTCTACCGGTTGTCCTTGGTGGAGAGGACTGCTGTTTGATGGCGTTACTGTATATTGACTGCTGCTGCTAGGTGTGTAAGTTTGAGTTGTGGCTCTAGTCGTAGGTGGCAAATGAAAATCCTCCAAATAACTTGGAAACAAATGATAGGTATGATGTTCAGCTATCTATCTTCTTTGCCATTATAAATGAAATGGTTCAAATCGTTCAAGGATTCTTTAATGATGATTGCAGCTTGTCATCGGTTAATGGTGTTTCATACCTCAGATTGATCAAGAACATCATTTGGCCCAGGAAGCGCCATTCTGCCACCTTTTTCTTCACTTTGGTGGATGCGAGATAGCGGTCCGCCACATTGCACAAATGAAGCTCTAGAACGGAAAATCCCTGGACAGCACACAGTCAAGATCTCAACCCTTTGGACTCTAACTTCTGGGCTGCTGAAATAACTCAAGTTTAGTGGTAAACACCAGATCCCATACATTTTCTTATACAATATGTTTGAAGTCTCGCTGAAGATATAACCAGGAGTCTAAATGAATGTTCTGAAGCGTGCGTAGTTCTGTTTTCAGGCTGGAAGGGGTTGTATCTATAATGGCAATTGACGCATTTCAAGTGCTTCTAATTCGTAATTTAAAAATGACGTTTATGATGGAACACAAGAAATACAACTAGGGTAGTGGGGTCGCGGACATGACTTAAGGTGCATAATTGGGATCGCCTGAAAAAAAGGTTGGAAACCACTGCTCTATAACATGCAATTTGCGTTAAAAAAAATTATAAAAATGGTTAAAATGAAAAAAAAAGACATAATCCATAATCCAAATTACAACAGAACGGAGCCCAAGGGACACCAGCCCCTTCTCTTCCATTCACCACAGACAGCTTCAATACACTAAAACAACAGCACTGTAATGCTTTGGCCATGTACAGAAAACTGTTAACAAGCAATCTGAAGAATTTAAAATTATTAATTAATTAACATTGAAAAGTAATGCACATTAGACTCATTCCTACTAAATAAATAATTTACTATGATATACAATTATACATGTATATAAAATATCTCGCATTCCATTTATAGTTATATTCTTATACATTTAATAACAAAAATATTACGAGTAAGAAATTTAAAATGCAAAATGTTGAAAGGAATTTCTTTTTAATTATTTATAATTAAAGTTACACTTTCATATCATTTGACTTGATTACCTGTTTGTATAGATACAAAATATTAAGATATAATTCATAGTATTACTCAATATACAATATTGTTCACATTTTGCACGCTACTTTGAACCCATATAATGTGTTTCAATCGTTGCTCCAGTATTCTGCTGCTGCATGGCTTCAGCATAAGTTGGCGGATTGTCTTCCACCTTCTGAGACATGGGAGGTGCGGATGGTCTACCAGGCAGAGGACTGCTAGTTGATGGCGTTACTGTAGATTGACTGCTGCTACTAGGTGCATAAGTTTGAGCTGTGGTTCTAGTAGGTGTAGCATTGTTTACCACGATAGTTGGTGGGAATGTCTCGCCCATAGGAGGCAGTCTTTCGGTAATATATTGTAATTGGATATTTTCATTGTTTTCCACCATTCCTAGGTCACATTTTTTATATATTTTATAAAATTGCTCTATGATAACAGAAAACAAGAAAAATATTACATATAGAACAATTACAATTATCATTACATAGAAGGAAAAAGTCAAAGCTTTACGAAAGCGGTAGTTACTTGAACGAGGAATCTTGATGAGCTCTTCTGTGCAGTTTGACGGACAGGCACATCGCATGTCCAAGCACTCCATGTCCTTGTGGCAATTTTCAGTCTTCTTACAGTAGTGTCCATAGGACCCTAAGGAAGAGCTGCCGTGAGAATCTAGGTATTCACTTCTATCAACACATTTATCTAGTTTGAAGTCAAAAAGAAACCCCTCTTCACAATCACAATAATCTGAACTACATTGTAAATTCTTTGATGGATTGCAAACTGAAAGTTGAGAGACGTTGCCGCAAAATTCTCCCAAATTCAAAAGCTTCATACAGGATTCTCCATCTCTCGAAGAGTGTTTTATTCGAATGAAGTCTGGCGCACACTGGCATTGTCCGAAGGAATTGTCAACATCTTTTACGCAAGTAGAACCTTTCGTTCTGCATCCATCTTCTGGATCACACTGCTTCAATAGTTCACAGTCTATTTGTTTTTCAATCGTTACATTGTTTGATTTGAGACGATTTGAAAGAACAGCAATCGTTTGATTGCATTGGCAGGTGCCGCTATCGGAGCAGAAGAGAAGATCGCTCGAACATTCTGAACCATTCGAACACTGATCACCCACATGAAACGAGGACACAATAATGGCTTTCGACAGTTGCAACACACATGTCAAAAGAAATATTTTGTTCCAGTTCAACATAAATATTTCCATATTATCTCCAACAATAAAGGTCTAAATTCAATGAAACTTTTAATTTAAATCCTGCTGATTCTTGTTTTAGATATGGTTTATTCTGTTCACTGTGTCTGATATTTTATATTGATTTTTAGCACTCTATAGCGGTAATCAAACCGCCTGAACTTAAAATAAATGACAATATTTCAGTCTGTTTGGAAGAAAGCAATTCTCACTAGCAGTAAAAATATCAGGTAAACGTTTTTTTCTTCACGTCAGTACGTTAAATAGGAAACAAATGGCGGTGAGATTGACGATGTCGTATGAGGAAAATATTAGCTCTCACTCTCGCGGTAAAATGGCAGACAACCTTCTATATTGAAGTTTAGTAAGAAACTGAACACGAATTACCTGAGTCTATGTAAATACCGGTATTTTCCACAGTCAATCAACAATTTCCTCATTTTTTATTAATAATTTGTAGGAGTGAGGTAATGATCATAACCATTTAGGTATCTATACTTCTTCTGTGTATTCTTATGCTTATACACAGGATATTTCGTAAATTTAACTTTCTCCGAATATCACAAACCAGTCAATTCTCTTTCTAGCAACGTAAGTCAGGAATGCATTGAAGAATTTATGATGCAACTATTTATAAGCATTGAGAAATAATCTGAGGTGAAATTTAAAAGGCAATTTACTTCTCTATGTTCAGGCGTAATTCTCCTACATTAAAGTTTAAAGCCGTACTGAATAAATAAATAGTTTGAAAAAATAGCATTGCTACATTCATAAATTATGCAAATTTGACAAGTTTGCATATTAGAACATTTAATTGAACTCCTTTGGGAAATCAGAGAACATTCAAACTCTCGAATACTAAAGCACTCCATCAACATTTCAACAACTGAAATATCTACATATTTCATTGTATAAAAATATCAGTAGAACTGTGTTTGGCACCATGTACCCACTATGTTTGGTACCATGTACCCACTGTGTTTGGTACAATGTACCCACTGTGTTTGGTACAATGTACCCACTATGTTTGGTACCATGTACCCACTGTGTTTGGTACCATGTACCCACTGTGTTTGGTACCATGTACCCACTGTGTTTGGTACCATGTACCCACTGTGTTTGGTACCATGTACCCACTGTGTTTGGTACCATGTACCTACTGTGTTTGGTACAATGTACCCACTGTGTTTGGTACAATGTACCCACTGTGTTTGGTACCATGTACCTACTGTGTTTGGTACAATGTACCCACTGTGTTTGGTACAATGTACCCACTGTGTTTGGTACCATGTACCTACTGTGTTTGGTACAATGTACCTACTGTGTTTGGTACAATGTACCCACTGTGTTTGGTACCATGTACCCACTGTGTTTGGTACCATGTACCCACTGTGTTTGGTACAATGTACCCACTGTGTTTGGTACCATGTACCCACTGTGTTTGGTACCATGTACCCACTGTGTTTGGTACCATGTACCCACTGTGTTTGGTACCATGTACCCACTGTGTTTGGTACCATGTACCCACTGTGTTTGGTACCATGTACCTACTGTGTTTGGTACCATGTACCTACTGTGTTTGGTACAATGTACCCACTGTGTTTGGTACCATGTACCTACTGTGTTTGGTACCATGTACCTACTGTGTTTGGTACAATGTACCCACTGTGTTTGGTACAATGTACCCACTGTGTTTGGTACCATGTACCTACTGTGTTTGGTACCATGTACCTACTGTGTTTGGTACCATGTACCTACTGTGTTTGGTACCATGTACCTACTGTGTTTGGTACCATGTACCTACTGTGTTTGGTACCATGTACCTACTGTGTTTGGTACCATGTACCTACTGTGTTTGGTACCATGTACCCACTGTGTTTGGTACCATGTACCCACTGTGTTTGGTACCATGTACCTACTGTGTTTGGTAGCATGTACCTACTGTGTTTGGTACCATGTACCCACTGTGTTTGGTACAATGTACCCACTGTGTTTGGTACCATGTACCTACTGTGTTTGGTACCATGTACCTACTGTGTTTGGTACCATGTACCTACTGTGTTTGGTACCATGTACCTACTGTGTTTGGTACCATGTACCTACTGTGTTTGGTACCATGTACCCACTGTTTTTGGTACCATGTACCTACTGTGTTTGGTACCATGTACCTACTGTGTTTGGTACCATGTACCTACTGTGTTTGGTACCATGTACCTACTGTGTTTGGTACCATGTACCTACTGTGTTTGGCACAATGTACCCACTATGTTTGGTACCATGTACCCACTATGTTTGGTACCATGTACCCACTATGTTTGGTACCATGTACCCACTATGTTTGGTACCATGTACCCACTATGTTTGGTACCATGTACCCACTGTGTTTGGTACCATGAATTTTTGTTTTAGAATCTTATAAATCATCTATTATCTCTGATTTGTGTATTGATGATGGTACCATTAGTAATAGTAATAGTAATAGTAATAGTAATAGTAATATTTTATTGAAAAGAACAAAACGATACAGAACATACATTTTAAAATATATAGATTTACATAAAGAGGAAAAAAAAGTAAAAAAAAAAAAGGAAGAACTAGTATGATTAAAAACTTTCAAGCCTTTACGAAGAAAAACCTTTTTAGGCAAGAAAAAAAGTGGATTTTCATGAAAACTCAATAAAAAAATAGAAAAGGATAGGAAATAATTTTTTTTTAAAGTGAGGAAAAGAAAAATAAATTAACAGTTTTACAATTTTAAACTCATATATACGAATCTACAATATAGCTCTTTAGTTTCTTCTTAAAAGTATTTATGGAGGGTGAATTTCTTATTTCAGCTGGTATTGTATTCCAGTACTTCGGGCCGCTGTAGTAAAGTGACCGCTGACATTGTGCAAGTCTTTGAAGGCTGGTACTGCATTGCTTAAAGATGTAGTGGAATAAGAATGATTGGGATAAGGTATACTATTATATAAATGCAATTTGTACATATGAGTTCCCAAAAAAAGACTATAGACATCGTTAAATTGTAATATTCTTGTTCTATGAAAAAGAGGTGCAGTGTGAGCTAAATAATCTGAAGATGTAATTACTCCTATAATTTTCTTTTGCAGCATGATTAGTGGATGCAGGTGAGTTTCAGCTGAATTTCCCCAAATAAGGACACCATACATTAGATAAGGATATACAAGACTGTAATATAAATTTACGAGAGAATCTTCAGGGAGACTCACACTAATTTTGTAAATAATACCAGCTGTCTTAGATATTTTAGAGCATATAAAGTTTATGCGAGTTGAGAATTTCAGGTTACAATCAACGTATATACCCAAGAACTTAATAGATTTCTCATATAATATGGGTGCAGCATTAATATTTACCACAGAAGGAAACGAAACATCTCTAATACGATTTGTAAACAACAGAGAGCAAGTTTTATTTACATTAAGAGACAAACGATTGTTTACTGTCCAATTGAGGACTTTTGAAAGACCTGAATTAGTAGTTTCTATCAAGTTACCATAATTTGAGGCACTACAAAAAAGGGTGGTATCATCAGCAAACATAGTAAACTCTACAGAATTACAAATTTGAGGCAGGTCATTAATATAAATAAGAAACAAAATGGGACCAAGCACACTACCCTGTGGGACACCGTTTGTTATCATTTTAAAACCAGAGAAACAATCACCAATCTTAACTCGTTGAGTCCTATTCTGGAGATAACTCGAAAACCACTAAAAAGGAAGCCCTCTTATCCCATATCTATACAACTTGCTCAAAAGAATTCTATGGTTCACAGTATCAAAGGCTTTGCTGAAGTCGATTGATACCCCCACCGTATGCTCTCCCGAATTCAAACCACAGTAAACTCGTTCAACCAGGCTTAAAAGTGCATCCGACGTGCTCTTACCCTTTAGAAAACCATATTGATTTGTATTCAACAAACCATGTTCAGATAAATATCTTAAAAACCTACTATTTATACATTTCTCAAAAACTTTACTCAGTAGAGGTAATATAGATATAGGTCGATAGTTTCCAACCTCCATCTCAGAAGTTCAGTTGCTCTCTTCAAGATATCTGGAAACTTTCCTAAAGAAACAGAACTATTAACAAGATAAGATAAGGGAACGGATAAATAATCAATAAAAGTTTTAAACACACTAGTGGGTATACTATACAAGCCATATTTAGAATTTTTGAGAGATTTCACGATATTGACAACCTCAGATTGTGACACAGGAGACAGGAACAAAGAATGCACTACATTTAAATTAACATTACTATTTGGATCATCAAACTGAGGTGGTATTTCAGAATCAAGTCTATTGTTGTTTCACTGAAGTAAACATTAAAATGGTTAGCAATATCAACAGAGTTCTCAATCCTACATTCACCAACAGTTAAACATGTAATGCTTTTTCTAGGCTGTCCCTCCATGATAATACTATGAATTAATTTCCACGATTTTCTAACATCATTTTTACATTTCTGGAAAGCAGTTTCATAGTACGTATTCTTAGCAGTTTTAATTGTATTTGTGAAATAGTTTCTATACTTCTTATAGAAAAACTCAGACACAGTTCCAAGCTTGAACATTTCATAATATTTAGACTTAAGTTTTATTGACTTGAGTATTGACGAGGAAAACCATGGTTTTTAAAAGCTCTTCTGCGATACATGTTTAACCTTAGTGGAAAAAATTGACAATACAAGGCATTCAATCTACTACAAAAATATTCACAGTTAACATTTACGTCATCAGACGGAAAGGTCCAATCATACTGACTACACATATATATGAATTTATTTAAATTAGAAGAAGAATGATCACGAAAAGTTACCCAGACTAAATCATAATTCCCACAAGCTAGGTCCAATAGAACGAAAAATGTTGGAAGATGGTCGCTCACGCCATAAAGAACTATGCCTGAACTAACAGCTGTAAATCTATTATACCAAATGTGATCCAATAGCGAAGTTCCATTTTGATTACCATCTGGAAATCTAGTAGGTTTGGTAATGAAAGGAAGGATATTTAAGGAGGTTTGAATTTTCATACTCAATAAGGTCAATATTGAAATCACCAGTAACAATAATTTCATGAGTGCAAACAACCAGGTCATTTGGAACAGTTAATAATGAACTAATAAATGTTTCCAATTGTCCATTCGGAGGACGATATACGGCAACAATAAATAACAATATCAATTCAATATCAATTCCAATATCAATTCTGACAGTACAAAATTCAATATTCCCATTAACAAAGGAGAGATGATTAATTTTAGTAGCCAATAGTGCACTACCGTAGTATACAGAAACTCCACCTCCCCCACCTAAAACACGCCCACTGTGATATCCAATTTATCCCTCGATGCCACGCCCATCTCCAGCAGCAAATCTAGTTTCGGTTAAAATCACCACATCAAAACTTAAATCCTAACTCCCCAAAAATGCTATGAAATTATCAGAATTTGCATTAAAGCTACGTACATTATAATTACATATTGAGAAAGATTTAGACAAGCTTGCAGTGTGACTGTTGAAATTATCAATGGAATAGTAATTAGATTGTTTCACGATATCTATTGAAGTAAAATACTCATTAAAAGATTATCATCAGGATCGATATTTGGCAAAATATCGTCAACTATTACCATAGAAATATGGGGCAGAAAACATACTTAGTTTTATGCTTATAGCTTAACATTACGAAGTCATCATTATTTATTAAGCAGTAACACTCCCTAACTAATATTTCAATCAACGTGATCTGGTGGATAACAATTAATTCTGTATCGATGATAGTAAAAGTTTGGTAGGATGCACACATTACAAGGAAGATAGCAATATTTTGTAGACAGCCATAACGTTTAGACACAACGATAAATTGCTCAGCCAAAAATACAAAGGATAACAAACAAGAGATATTCACCGATTCCTGACTAGAGACAGTTACCATACGAATAATCAGTCATTTCCGTCCTGCTGAATTTGTAACTTCATCCATGCTAAAACCTAGATAAGAAAGACTCCATTCTTCAAGTTTGACTATGCTACCAATGTACAACTTCTTGTTTTTTTCCATCAGTTTTTTCCTCCTTCAACCAGACATAAACTCTTCCATCGTGCGATCCACAGCCATCAACTTTTGCAGGTTAATGACGTTTAGCTAACCTTAAAAATGCCAATATTTTAGATCTGACAGGTGTCAAGGATTCATTTATATAGAATCCAGCAGGCTTAAATTTCTTACAAGCTCTTAAAATATCAGTCTTCACCTCTGGTAAAGGTTTAGTTTAATAAGCATGCTTCGTTTGTCCGGGGCTTGAGTTGTTGGTTTACAACCTATGCGGTATGCCGTAATTACACTAGCTGGACTAAGTTCATACTTCAGTTCGCGTTTAAGCGTTTCATAAAATACTTGGGCACAATTTTCACCAACACGTGCGGCCGGTAACTTATCACCTGACGCCAAGATATCGGTAATACGCGAAACAGCCATCACATCATCTAGCTGCTCCTCCAATGATACAATCCTCCTTCCTAATGAGTTACTTTCACTTTTGAGTTCATCTATGATCACATCTTTCTCCTCAAGCTTAGCAATTACCTCTGTTCTGAATTCATCAAGTTTACCCAAAATAAGATTAAGTAGAATCCTGCTCTCTTCAGAAATGTTAGATAGTTCACTCTCAGAAATTGATTGCGCCTCCATTTGCGATCTCGGCACACGATTTAAGGGAGGCAAAACAGTGGCTGTTTTATTTCCTTTCTTGTTCGGCATCACACAGAAACAAAAAGATCACAACACGCTACTGTCTAGCAATAGCATTTCTACCGATGTTTGCCTATTGGGTGACTTAAATATTAATTTGTTGGACATTGAAAATAGTGAAGTAATTCATTTCACCACTTTAATGAGGTCTTTTAATATAATTCCGACTATTACCAAACCAACTAGATTTGCTCCTTCTAGAAGACAGGAACCCTCTTTATTGGACCATATTTAGATCAATTTCTTAATAAATTATTTTGATACTGTTTGATCAGACAGACCATTGTCCGACATTTTTGACCTTATCTAGGAATATTTTGTTAACTAGTAGAGAAAATGAACTGGTTAAGGTGAAATTTAGACTTGTTTATGAGGTTAATATAAATTTGTATAGGAGTAGGCTATTGTCTGTAGATTGGTCATTATTTAACGATTATGTTGATTTTAATGCTGCCTCCATTATACATTTTATAACTATGATAAATGAGATACTGTGATAGTTTCCCTATCAAGACTAAATTTATGGGCAAAATGCGAATATCTCGGCCTTGGTTGACTTCTGAAGTTATGAAAGATACTAAATTAAAATCTGAAAGCTTCAAAAAGTTCAAATTAGGATTAATCTCTGATATTGATTATAAGAGAATTCGTAACAAAGTGAACAATATTGTGCGATTAGCTAAGGTTAGATTTATAAAAATAAATTTAATAGAAGCACAAATGATATAAAAAAACACGTGGAAGGATTTGAGGAGACTTGTTTCTTTTGGAACGAAAAAATCGCAAATTAATTCAGTTAAAATGAATGAAGCAGTTATTTCTGATGGGAAAGATATAGCTCAATGTTTCAATGACTACTTTTCGTCTGCTGGAAATAATGTAAATGAATCTATTCCCCTAACCTATTTTAATCCATTGTCATACATTAATGAACACCCGCACTCTTTGTTCTTTAATCCAGTGTCCAGAGTAGATATAAGTGTTATAATTACCTCCTCGAAGAATACAAGATATGACCTGGATACAATGTCTGTGGCGGTATTGAAATGTTGCGTTGACATCTTAGACGAACCGATTTCAATTATAATAAATAAATCTCTATCTTCTGGTAGGTTTCCCGATTTATTCAAAGATGCAAACATTGTGCCTATTTATAAAAGACGAGATAAACTTGACATTGCTAATTATAGGCCCATTTCCATTTTACCACTATTCGGTAAAATTTTGGAAAAGTGTGTCGTCAAGCAACTGATATCTTTTCTCAATCGCTATTCGTTGATCTGTAACGAACAGTTTGGTTTTCGTCAGGGTCTTTAGACAGTTAATGCAATGATTAAGATTTCAGAGTTCATTTATAAAACGCTGGATGAGAAAAAAAATTTCATGGGAATCTTCATCGACTTTTCTAAGGCGTTTGATACGGTAGACCATGGTATATTGTTGTCTAGGCTGAGCAGGTATGGAGTGCGTGGAGTGCCCTTAGATTGGTTTAGAAGCTATCTTGATGGACGCAGACAGCGTGTGAGAATTGGAAATTATTACTCTCATTATAGACCTTTAACAGTTCGGGTGCCTCAGGGCAGTGTCTCGGGTCCATATCTGTTTATTCTATATATAAATATTTACCATGATTTTCAACAGTCCTGAATAGTGTGCTGTTTGCTGACGATACTACCCTGTATGCTTCCCACTCTAGTTTCTCCAGCTTGGTGGACTTGGTCAATGACGAGATTTTGAATTTGAATAGGTGGTCTGAGTCCAACAGGTTGGCTATCAACATTGAGAAGACAAATTCTTTAATTATCTCTAACAGGACACGTGTTGTTAATTTTGACAATAGGGTAATTTTAAATGGCATTGAACTTAACTACGTGGATAAATTTGTATTTTTGGGCCTAACAATAGACAGTAGATTGAAGTTTAAGGATCACATATCTGTTGTTTGTAATAAACTGTCAAAAATTGTTGGTATACTTTTTAAGGTAAGTAGGTTCCTCCCTCAGAAATCATTGGTTAACTTGAATTACAGTTTGTTTTATCCGTGATTTACGCCAATCTGATATAGGGAGGAACCTACGAGACCCATTTGCATGAAGTTGAACTTTGCTGAAGAGAGTTGTCACCCACAGTGATTATTTGGCCCATACAAATAATCTCTTTTCGAGTACTGGTATCCTTAAAGTGACAGATATTCATGACTATTTACTTTTGATTTATATGTTTAAAAATAGGCATAACTTTGCTATTTCTAACTATCACTATAATACTAGACATGCAACTGATCCTGTACTAGATCATCATAGATTGACTCTCACTCAATTCAGTGTTAGCTATTCCTCCTCCAAATTGTGGCACACTTTACCTTTTGAATTAAAATCCATTACAACATTAAATAGCTTTAAACGAAAACTTAAACTTTATTATATAGAGAAGTATAAATGAATTTCATTTTAATAAAGAAATATACATTTTTTTTGCTCAATATAACTGCCGTAGTAAATTGTTCATTAAAGTAGTATTGATAACAGAGTTTTTATTTTTGCTTTACGTTTTTTTGTGTTCATTTTAACTGCTGTAATTCATTATTAAAAACTTTTAATATTTATTTATGATTCGTGATTTTGTGTTCAATTTAGCGGCCATAATAAATTGTTAAATTGTGTAGTATGATTTATGTAGTGTTAATTATTCTATATATATGCCTGCCTACTTTTCTGCCCGAAAAAGTCCTATCATCTGATAGGACTTTATATGAATATCCTTATTACGTTAGAATCGCAGCAACCAAGATTTTTATGGATTCTAAAATAGAAATGAATGGAATTTTGGTTTAGAGAGATCACATGCACTCACAAGAGAGATTTTAAATGTAGCATTCTTAGTATTAGTGCCATGCACAATAATTCAGATTTCAAGAGGTAAACTGTACAATGTACTACCGAAAAAATAAATGAAATAATTAGGTAGGTATGAAACCATCAATAACTCAGAATAGTACAATAATTAGAAAAGCTTTATCTTAAATTCACAATATTAAACACACAGGAACACTTAACACTTTTAAGAGGAAGTGATGCAAACCGACTAGAGATAGACGAAACACAGCTGACTATCTCTAGTGATCTTATTCATCTTTACTCAACATTTTTTCAACTAAAAAATTGGATTCGACTATTTAGTCAACCAATCAAAACACTCCAAATGTTATGCAGCGACCTCTCGTGACACAAAATTATACGATTACTGATTAAAATATACATTGCATATATGAACAGTTAACATAAATTTTAGGAATCTTAGTTTTATCAGATATACAATATTACATAATCACCTACAATTAATATTTACATTTATAAATTTAAAAAAAAATTATCTAACATTTTCAGTTGTAAAGTTATTTAACAAATTGGTTGACTTTATAATTATCAATATCTTTACCAATACTTATAGGTATTTGAATAGTTATGTCCTCTATAGTTTCTTTTTCACGACGAATATTCCTCACGGTGAATTTTCCCACGGCGAAAATTCCTAGAACCGTACCTACTGTGTTTGGTAGCTTGTACCTACTGTGTTTGGTAGCTTGTACCTACTGTGTTTGGTAGCTTGTACCTACTGTGTTTGGTAGCTTGTACCTACTGTGTTTGGTAGCTTGTACCTACTGTGTTTGGTAGCATGTACCTACTGTGTTTGGTAGCATGTACCTACTGTGTTTGGTAGCATGTACCTACTGTGTTTGGTAGCTTGTACCTACTGTGTTTGGTAGCTTGTACCTACTGTGTTTGGTAGCTTGTACCTACTGTGTTTGGTAGCATGTACCTACTGTGTTTGGTAGCATGTACCTACTGTGTTTGGTAGCATGTACCTACTGTGTTTGGTAGCATGTACCTACTGTGTTTGGTAGCATGTACCTACTGTGTTTGGTAGCATGTACCTACTGTGTTTGGTAGCATGTACCTACTGTGTTTGGTAGCATGTACCTACTGTGTTTGGTAGCATGTACCTACTGTGTTTGGTAGCATGTACCTACTGTGTTTGGTAGCATGTACCTACTGTGTTTGGTAGCATGTACCTACTGTGTTTGGTAGCATGTACCTACTGTGTTTGGTAGCATGTACCTACTGTGTTTGGTAGCATGTACCTACTGTGTTTGGTAGCATGTACCTACTGTGTTTGGTAGCATGTACCTACTGTGTTTGGTAGCATGTACCTACTGTGTTTGGTAGCATGTACCTACTGTGTTTGGTAGCATGTACCTACTGTGTTTGGTAGCATGTACCTACTGTGTTTGGTAGCATGTACCTACTGTGTTTGGTAGCATGTACCTACTGTGTTTGGTAGCATGTACCTACTGTGTTTGGTAGCATGTACCTACTGAGTTTGGTAGCATGTACCTACTGAGTTTGGTAGCATGTACCTACTGAGTTTGGTAGCATGTACCTACTGTGTTTGGTAGCATGTACCTACTGTGTTTGGTAGCATGTACCTACTGTGTTTGGTAGCATGTACCTACTGTGTTTGGTAGCATGTACCTACTGTGTTTGGTAGCATGTACCTACTGTGTTTGGTAGCATGTACCTACTGTGTTTGGTAGCATGTACCTACTGTGTTTGGTAGCATGTACCTACTGTGTTTGGTAGCATGTACCTACTGTGTTTGGTAGCATGTACCTACTGTGTTTGGTAGCATGTACCTACTGTGTTTGGTAGCATGTACCTACTGTGTTTGGTAGCATGTACCTACTGTGTTTGGTAGCATGTACCTACTGTGTTTGGTAGCATGTACCTACTGTGTTTGGTAGCATGTACCTACTGTGTTTGGTAGCATGTACCTACTGTGTTTGGTAGCATGTACCTACTGTGTTTGGTAGCATGTACCTACTGTGTTTGGTAGCATGTACCTACTGTGTTTGGTAGCATGTACCTACTGTGTTTGGTAGCATGTACCTACTGTGTTTGGTAGCATGTACCTACTGTGTTTGGTAGCATGTACCTACTGTGTTTGGTAGCATGTACCTACTGTGTTTGGTAGCATGTACCTACTGTGTTTGGTAGCATGTACTTACTGTGTTTGGTAGCATGTACCTACTGTGTTTGGTAGCATGTACCTACTGTGTTTGGTAGCATGTACCTACTGTGTTTGGTAGCATGTACCTACTGTGTTTGGTAGCATGTACCTACTGTGTTTGGTAGCATGTACCTACTGTGTTTGGTACCATGTACCTACTGTGTTTGGTACCATGTACCTACTGTGTTTGGTACCATGTACCTACTGTGTTTGGTACCATGTACCTACTGTGTTTGGGGTGCGCGGAAGATTCCACTGAGGAAAATTCCACTGAGGAAAATTCCACTGCAGAAAGTTCCACTGAGGAAGATTCCACTGAGGAAGATTCCACTCGGAAAGTTCCACTGAGGAAAATTCCACTAAACAAAATTTAATATTAAATTGTATTATATTTATTATTTTTTATTATAAATTGTAAATATATTATAATTATTGTAATTTGTATTTGTTTGTAATCGTATATAGTTGTAAATGTAATTATTTATTTCTAATTGTAATTATTTATTATAAGTTGTATTTATTATTTAAAAAAACAATACTATTCTGTCCAAAAGGTTAAATGACAGTCCAAAATATTAGTGATAGATCTGTTCCTGTAACTTGTTAGCTAGGAATTGTTACCTTCATTCAAATAAATATCTTGATCTGTTCAATGTTAATCTAACAGAGTGTAGGATAGTGTTAGTTAGTTGAGCTAATGTTTTAGTTTATCTTAACCATCTATTTAATGCAGATAATGTATTTGAACTATAAATGTGTGAAGCAACTTCTATTCTTGAATTAGTTTATCTGTGTTTTCTCAAAAATATATTTGAACTGTTTTTTTTATAATTTTTACAGCAAGATCTCGAAGTAGACCAGAGTTACGTTCCACTTTCGTATCGTATAACATATATTTTTATTTGCCCCTACTTAAAACTCAAACTTACATTCCAAATGAAAATAACCCTCAACTGTAATCAAATTTGCGGAACAAGAAGCTAAATAAAAAAATTTAATAGTTTTTTAAGTAGAAATATCTTCATTTTAATTGGAATACATTTTTCTTATGTGTTGCACAAAGAAAACGTACATTAAGAACATTTAATATAATGATATTCACTTACATTTTACTAAACCACTCAAGAAGAAACACTGTAATGAATATCACATAAAGGTTATATAATATGAACATTACAATTGTATTGTTTTAGAAAATAAGCAGTACAATTTATATATTTATATATATTTAGTAGAATTTTCCCAGTGGAATCTTTCTTAGAGGAATCTTCCTCAGTGGAATTTTCCCAGTGGAATCTTCCGCAGTGAAACTTTCTTAGTGGAATTTTCCTAGAACCGTGTTTGGTACCATGTACCTACTGTGCTGGTTATTGTGTACCTGCTGTATTTATTTATATTTACCTACCGTGCTTGTTACTATGTACCCACCGTGTTTGTTACTATGTACCTACTGTGTTTGTTACTATGTACCTACTGTGTTTGGTTTTATGTACCTACTGTGTTTGGTACTATGTACCTACTGTGTTTGTTATTATGTACCTACTGTGTTTGGTACAATGTACCTTCTTTATTTAGCATCTATTATTTCTGGTGTTCAATATTACATACATGTATCTACGGTGTCCAATACCATGTACCAAATGTATTTGACACATTGTGGAGTTGTAGAGTGGTATCAGATCTATAGCACTTGGTAATACCTTGCGGAGGCTGACAGCCAAGGTTGTTGTTCGTCCCTTATCACACTCTCTTGGTAGCGAATTATGACCGGCTCTGCTGGGTTTATCTACGAAGGGTGGTTGTGAAGCTGCCGTACATTCTGCAAGACGGTACTTGACTTACTGAAATCATAAAAGGATGTTCCTCAAGGTGGATAAGAAAAACGCCTTCAACTGCCTTAGGAGAGACATCTCTCCTATGGTTATTCGTAACCGTGTGTCGGCTACTTCATAATTGGTCTTCTTCTTTGTTTTTCGGATTAAACGAGGTAGCTCGTTCTTTCACGGTTGAGTCAGATTTCAATATTTGGTGTCAGGACGAAGCAGACATGGGATATCCACTGGGGAGAGTTTTGGAGGATGAAGAATCTTGACAGATGGGCTGAGTACCATTATTCTTGCAGTTAACAGCTCAAAATGTGAGAGGACCATCTTCGATGATACTGCCCCTTGGTGAAATATAATTTTTTTTTTCCGGACAGTGCTTCCTAATGTCAGTGTGGTTCATATGGATGATTGCTCTTTGTTTTAACAATGAACATTTGTATTCCTGCGGAGATTTTAAGGAGGAAAATAGATTTGGACCTCATGGTTTCTCGGATCCAGTTGGTGAATAACCATCAAGCCTCTGTTTTCTTGAGAAATCTTTTCTTCATTCCGAAGCAGTATGTTCTGTGGTCTAGCCTAGCTGTTTTGATGAATTACTTAGCTATGCCGTTGCCAGTGTGAACAATGTAGAGAGATGTCGGCTGACTCTTGAGTTCAGGCAACTCTACCGGTTGGCCTTTGTGGACTGGGTTGTAGAAGTTTTGTGTTTTCAACGTTATCTGTTAGTGATTTGGTTGATGGTATTCTTTCTAACATTAATGTGGTCGATACCGGAGAAATTATGGATGCAATTGTGACATGGAAACGGGGATTACAGGCTGTTCGCTCAGATTCCCTTGGATTGTTCGTTTTCTCAACAGGGCGTCTACTATGGACTTCATGATTAAAGAGGTACACTCCTGTGGTCTCTATATCAATTGGCTCAAATATGTAAGCATCACAATGGGAGGAGTATTTCTGAAGTTTATTGTTCTAGGTAGTCCTGGCAGCTGATCCGGCCTCAACCGCGGAATCATTGTGGTGCGTCTCGACATATGTGCCGGCACATGTGCCATCCCAAATCAGGCTCTTTAGATTCCTGAAAAGGAAATCAGGAATACCATCTCCTCTAATAAGTTCATGAAGCTCAAGCACTGAATGGAACCCTGCTCACTGCAAAGCCCGTTTCACCACACAATTCATTGCATCCTGCCAAAGTTGACGCGTAGAACTGTAGCTACATGACAGGTATAGCAATGACTACCCTCCGGATCATAGGGGAAGCTGTGAACCTAATGACGGGACGGGAATCACATTCAACCACACTACAGTTTCTTTTTATGAGATACGGATAACTGTAGTACTCGCGCTACCTAATCAGCTCTAACCAACAGATTTACAAACAGCCCGAAGTGTATTCATTCTTTTTGACTGTACACATGAGCTGGTACCGGAATTCCGTTGTACCAACAGCGAATGACTCTTGTAATCTAGAGAGGGAATGTCTTCAGCATCCTCTCAGCCACGAAAGAGAGTTTCTAGGGCGGTCGAGTTCCTGAAGGAATTTCTCTTATGTAAATATTTTATTCTTCCTGTTTTAAATGAAAAATATTGTCTTCATTAAATTTAAAAATGATATATTCTTTTCGTCACATACATTTTTCGGTTCTAGGTATATTCCACCCAGGTATATTCCACCCCAGGTATATTCCACCCCAGGTATATTCCACCGCAGGTATATTCCACCCCAGGTATATTCCCTCCCAGGTATATTCCCTCCCAGGTATATTCCCTCCCAGGTATATTCCCTCCCAGGTATATTCCCTCCCAGGTATATTCCCTCCCAGGTATATTCCCTCCCAGGTATATTCCCTCCCAGGTATATTCCCTCCCAGGTATATTCCCTCCCAGGTATATTCCCTCCCAGGTATATTCCCTCCCAGGTATATTCCCTCCCAGGTATATTCCCTCCCAGGTATATTCCCTCCCGGGTATATTCCCTCCCGGGTATATTCCCTCCCAGGTATATTCCCTCCCAGGTATATTCCCTCCCAGGTATATTCCCTCCCAGGTATATTCCCTCCCAGGTATATTCCCTCCCAGGTATATTCCCTCCCAGGTATATTCCCTCCTGTAATATTCATATTATTTATTCTATTAATTAGGAAATTTATTTATATGCCCTGTATCCATGTTACTTACAATACCTTTATTATTACTGTCTTTACTCTAATAAATTACTTATATGCTGGAAACGGATTATGATAATAACCTACAACTCTTGAAATATTATATTGGCGACGATGGAAAAACTTTTTGGACAAATTGGAACATTTGTAGCAAATGAAGAAATTACCTCTGCTGGAGCAAGATGGAAAAAATATGTGGCAAGATTTGAAAACATGCTGAAAGCATACAAAATAGAAGAAGAGGAACAGAAGATAGCACTGATGCTTCACAATGGAGGAGAGGAACTCTTTGAAATATATAGTTCTCTACCCAATAATAAATGTGACACCTTTGCTGAACTAGTTACTCTACTCAACAACCATTTCTGCCCCAGAAAAATTGTAGAATTTGAGGTTATCAAATTCAGGAAAGCTGTTCAAGGACGAGATGAAAATATTGACATTTTTCACACTCGCCTAAGGAAAATAGCTGCAAATTGTGAATTTCATGATACTGACAATGAAATTAAAATACAGCTCATACAAGGATGCACCTCACATCAGTTGAGATTAAAGGCACTGCAGGAGTCTCTTACGCTTGCTAAGCTACTCGCTACAGCCAGGTCCATGGAGATGTCCATAGCACAGGCATCAGAAATGGAAAATAATCATAAAATAAACAAATTAAGAACAAATGAAAACACGAAAGAAAAGAAATGTTACCGATGTGGCGGACAATATCCTCACTCAAAAGAATGCCCAGCAAAAGGCAAGAAATGTAACCATTGCAAGGGATTCAATCACTTCGAAACAGTGTGCTTCAAGAAGAAGAAAGCAATCAAATCTATTGACACTGACATAAAAGAGTCTAGTGATGAAGATGAAACTGCAACTAGCTCTGAACATGAATACATCTAAAATGCTTCATCAAATTACTAATAAGCACCATAAATTATGATGAAGCTTAACGGGACAGATATTTAATTTTTGTTAGATACAGGAGCATCTGTGAACATAATAGATGGATACCATTATTCCTTACTCAAGAATAAGGTGAAGCTAATGGAAACTGCGATATAAATATACGCATTTTAAAGTAAATATCCTATGAAAATAAAAGGAAAATTTAAAGCAACTGTTGCTTTTAATAAGGTGTACGAAGAGGTCACTTTCTATGTTACCGATAGCTACAATACAGGGAATTTATTGGGATTTAAAACTGCTTCAAGATTAAAAATTATTGATATTGCAAATAATATCACATCATCATAATTAATGTAAGATTACCCGAATTTATTTAAAGGAATTGGAAAATATAAAGGAAGTTCAGTCAAGCTTCATATAGATGAAAACATTAAACCAGTCATCTAGCAACATCGGAGAATTCCATTTCATTTTAGGAAATAGATTGAGAATAAAATAAAGGAGCTAGAAGATAATGACATCATAGAAGAAGTTGATGGACCTACACCCTGGGTATCACCCATTGTGGTGGTACCAAAGCCAAATAATCCGAAAGAAATAAGATTGTGCGTAGATATGAGAGAAGCCAATAAGGCAATTTAAAGAGAACGCCATCTTTCACCTACCATTGATGACATAATTTGTAGATTTAATGGAGCTACAGTCTTTTCCAAGCTTGACTTGAATCAAGGTTACCATCAAATAATGATACATCCTGATAGCCGCCCGATAACTACATTCTCAACACATGTCGGTTTGAGAAGATACAAGAGACTTAGTTTTGGAATTTCATCTGCTGCTGAGGTATTTCAAAACATCATTCAAAGCACTATTGCTAATATACCAGGAGCTATTAATATTAGTGATGACATTGTTGTTTTTGGACAAACTTAAAATGAACACGACTATAACCTGAAGGCTGTCATGTAGTCCCTCGAATAAAGTGGTTTCACATTAAATAAAGATAAATGTAGTTTCAGCCAAGATGAAATTAAATTCTTCGGATATACTTTTTCTAAAAATGGTATATCACCCGATGCAACTAGAGTACAAACAATTAAGAAACTGCCATCACCAACTAATATCAAAGAATTAAGGAGCTTTCTAGGAATGGCAAACTATTGTGGAAGATTCATTGGCAGACTTGCATCTCTGACAGCACCGCTTAGAAAATTACAGAAATAGAATAAATGGACTTGGACTTCGGAACACGAGAGAGCAGTCACATAAATAAAAGATGAGCTATAAACTAACTCATAATTGTCATACTTTGACATCAATCAGAAAACGCAACTGATTGTCGATGCCAGTCCTGTTGGATTAGGGGCATTATTAGTTCAATCTAAGAAAGGCACCAATGAAACAGTAGCCATAAATTATGCAAGTAAAGCTCTCTCAGAAACACAATAGAGGTACTCCTAGATAGAACGAGAAGCTCTAGCTGTCATTTGGGGAATAACCCACTTCAACCTATACCTGAGAGGATAAAAATTTACTGTATTCTCTGATCACAAACCATTAGAGAGAATATTTAATAATCCAAGATCATAAATAACGTCAAGAATAGAACGGATGCTACTTAAGGTGCAATAGTACGATTTTACAGTTGAATATACTGAAGGTAAATCTAACCCTGCAGATTATCTTTCAAGAGCCCCGGTGGCTGGTTCAAAATAGGATACTCGTTTGGAAGAATCAATAGAATAATACTGCAATTACATCACTAATATTAGCATACCGAAGAAAATATCAAAGAAGGAATTAGTCGAGCAAACAATGAAGGACAAGACACTTCAAGAAGTTGAGAAATTTTTGATAAACAAGAAATGGCCTCTACCAAAAGAACAAACTACGCAATTGAGATCCTTTTTCAATATTAAAGATGAATAATTTATGGATAAGCGAAGAGGGCCTTATCATGAGAGGACATCGCGTTATAATTCCTGATTCTTAGAAAGAAACATTATTAAAATAAGCTCATGAAGGTCATCTGGGTATTGTAAAAACCAAATAACTGCTACGAAGCAAGGTGTGGTTTCCCAACATCGACAAGAAAGTTTATGTATTAATATAAAATTGTTTAGCCTGCTAATCAGTAACAGACTAAAGTCAGAGTTAACCACTGCACATGTCAGAACTACCTAAATACTGTTGGTAGCAACTTTCCATGGATTTTCTTGGTCCCATAGAAAATCAAAAATATCTATTTGTTGTTCACGATGATTATTCCCGATATCCAATAGTGGAGGTTTTAAATAATCTTCAAGCAGACACTGTGATAGATTCATTTGATAAAATTATCGGCATGTTTGGAGTTCCGTAAGAAGTAAGAACAGATAACGGCCCTCCATTCACCTCCTCAAAGTTTTAGCATTATTGTTAGCAATTGGATATTCAACATCGGAAAGTTACACCAGGACATCCAAGAGCCAACGGTGAAGTTGAAAGAATGATGAGAAATTTGAGAAAATCCATAAGAAGTTCATTAGTTGAAAATAGAAATTGGTTATAAGAAATTTAAACTTATCTACGAAATTATCGTGCTACTCCTCATACTAGTACTAATTTTTCACCCTATGAAGTTATGTTTAATCGAAAAATGAGAACACGATTACCTGAACTGGAAGAAATATAACAGAAAGTAAATGATAATATAACGGTACCGATTAGAAGAAATGACTAAATCTCAAAATATAAAATGAAACACTATGCAGAGAGACACCATAAGAACTACAAGAAAGTGAATATTGGTGATATGGTTCTGTTGAGGAATCATTAGAGAAACAAGAATGATCCTATTTTTGATCCTACACCAATGACTGTAATTGCTAAAAAAGGATCAATGATTACAGCAATGAATGATGCACAAAGAAGAGTAACAAGAGACATATCACAATTCAAATAAATTCCAACCGAAATTGATACCAACTCAATAAATGAGAAAAGTGAAGATGTGGACTTTTAGCAATAATTTCCTAGCTAAAACTAATAATTTGATTGTACCGAGGTGATTTAAAATGAAGAAGATTGCACAAAGACTAATGAAGAGGATTAAGAATTAATAACCGAATAACTTGAAAATCCTTCTACCTTAGAAGAGAATACTATGTAACCCGAAATTGAATTAGAACCTGAATAACTAGAGAGTGCGGATCAAGAAATTAGGAGAAGTACTAGAGTAACTAAACCTCCTGATCGCCTTACCTACTGATTTCATAAATGAGGAAGGGGAGAGATGTAATATTCATATTATTTATTCTATTAATTAGGAAATCTATTTATATGCCCTGTATCCATGTTACTTACAATACCTTTATTATTACTGTCTTTACTCTAATAAATTACTTATATGCTGGAAACGGATTATGATAATAACCTACAACTCTTGAAATATTATACCTCCCAAGTATATTCCCTCCCAGGTATATTCCCTCCCAGGTATATTCCCTCCCAGGTATATTCCATCCCAGGTATATTCCATCCCAGGTATATTCCATCCCAGGTATATTCCATCCCAGGTATATTCCCTCCCAGGTATATTCCCTCCCAGGTATATTCCCTCCCAGGTATATTCCCTCCCAGGTATATTCCCTCCCAGGTATATTCCCTCCCAGGCATATTCCCTCCCAGGCATATTCCCTCCCAGGTATATTCCCTCCCAGGTATATTCCCTCCCAGGTATATTCCCTCCCAGGTATATTCCCTCCCAGGTATATTCCCTCCCAGGTATATTCCCTCCCAGGTATATTCCCTCCCAGGTATATTCCCTCCCAGGTATATTCCATCCCAGGTATATTCCATCCCAGGTATATTCCATCCCAGGTATATTCCATCCCAGGTATATTCCCTCCCAGGTATATTCCATCCCAGGTATATTCCCTCCCAGGCATATTCCCTCCCAGGTATATTCCCTCCCAGGTATATTCCCTCCCAGGTATATTCCCTCCCAGGTATATTCCCTCCCAGGTATATTCCCTCCCAAGTATATTCCATCCCAAGTATATTCCATCCCAGGTATATTCCATCCCAGGTATATTCCATCCCAGGTATATTCCATCCCAGGTATATTCCATCCCCGTGATAATGCTAATTAGGGTGACAATTTTTTATGTATTATTAGATGGCCATTAGTTGAATACTGCATACCCATGAACAAATAACTCAGACCATATCCTGGGACATTGTTCAATGTTTAGAGTTCATATCAATTGAAATTTTATCCAATAGACAAAAATACGAATATTCATAATATGTCAGTTCATTTTAAAATTTACATGTTGAGCAAGTTAATATTAATTGCTTTTTAACATAAAACTGCAGTATATACTCTTTTGGCAATGGTTGGGAGAGGTGTGGAGGGGTTAGGCTGGCATATGTAACTCATTCAATACTTTAGCTTTCTGCTCGAAAGGTGTTGTTTTGGATACTAGACTAAAACTATCATGGTCAAAACTCTCCGTGTCAAAACTCTCCATATAAAAAAAGCAATACCAAAAAAAACCTTTCGATCAAAATCCATTTTACACCACTTTCACTCGAAGTCAAACTGCCAAATTCAAAATAAAATTAAAATAACAAGTAGCTACTATATGTCATCATCTTACAGATAATATCGCTATTGATCATCGATAGTGAAGATAATCAATTTGTGATTGAAAATCTAATTACCTCAACTAATAAAGAGCGTTCACACAACCTTTCCTTCTGCTGTTCTATCACAAGTGTAGTGAAAAATAAACAACTTGTGATTGAACAAAAAAAGGTTTAAGTTGCTACAATGAAAATACAAGTTACTATTAATATTAATAAATTATTAATATCAATAACTAACCAAACCTAACCTGTAAAGTGGGGTGGAACTTACCGGGGTGGAATATACCGGGGTGGAATATACCGGGTTAGAATATACCGGGTTAGAATATACCGGGTTAGAATATACCGGGTTAGAATATACCGGGTTAGAATATACCGGGTTAGAATATACCGGGTTAGAATATACCGGGTTAGAATATACCGGGTTAGAATATACCGGGTTAGAATATACCGGGGTAGAATTTACCGGGGTAGAATATACCGGGTAGAATATACCGGGGTAGAATATACCGGGTAGAATATACCGGGGTAGAATATACTGGAGTAGAATATACCGGGGTAGAATATACCTAGAGTGGAATTTACCGGGATGGAATATACCGGTCACGACATTTTCCTTGCGTACAGAAGCTGCTTGGTAGATTTGTGCTGGAGTATGATGAGTTTGTCTTGTAAAGACATAATTCAGAGCATGATATATTAACTTTTAACAGGTATGCTCGCGCGCAGGTTCTCCCCAAACCCCCACAACCGTGCGGGAGTATTTTGTGACGTCATAGAAGTGAGGCTTTACCATGCTATTTGGTTTATATTTAATTATAGATAAATACAGCTTACTACATTCCAATTTCATGACATTCACATAAAGAATTTTACGAGAATTACGAATATGTCATCTTATTTTGTCAAATACTTATTTACCTACTTACAATCATTTTTATTTCGTATATTTACATGTATTTGGTATGGCAATATAGGGTCAAGCAGGTAAATTGCGGCACACTTACTAACTTTGGCCTATAACAACAGAATACTATCATAGCTTCAAAACACTCGTTTAAAACTAAAATTGATAAGTGGTACTTATCACTGCACTTATTTTGATAGATATGCAACATTTTAATGTATTTCGATTCAGAATGTTTTAGAGACTCTCTGTAGAGGGCCGCAATTTACCTGCGTGACCCTAGCATGGTATGATAACCATGCTATTTCAAGGAAAAGGACCACTAAAGTTATATTTATGTGATCTACCTATAAAAATTCATGACCTGTAAAATATATTAATTCACGGTGTTATTAATTCTATCAGAATCAACTTAAATTCATGTCTTATATTTTTTTGAGTCACCCCTGATAAGTTTTCTTCAAGGAAGTTTTCTATTATGGTATTGCGTTTTTTGTTTGCTAGTTAGTTTGTCACGCACACTGATTTCGTCAAGTTGAAATACATTTGAGAGCTGTTAATTCATAGTTTCATTAATCGCCATATGTTCATAATTGTACCAAATCATGTCTATTAACTTAAAAAATTACCTGAGACTATTTATTATAGAAAACACTAATTTTTAACCAAAGGAAAAATAATTCAATTAATTAATGTTTATTTAGGTATTAATATTCATGTTTATTAAATCTTATTTACCATTTCTCTGATTGCTTAATATTACCTAAATGAATGAAAAGAAACTATGATAATTGATACTTTCAAAATGAATTTGCTATACGAGTGACAGAAATTTAATACACAATACCATCCTCTATGACGTCACGAGGGGGGCTGCGCTGAAGAAACTCAAATTCGTCTCTTTTGCGAGCGTACCTTATAGAGTAGTTATATCATGATTCAGAGGTTGTAGATCAACTGTCCTTCTGGAAGCTCTATTATTCTTGTCAACAATTGGGTGTTGTTAAAATTTTCCACACTTTCTACAATTAAGCATAGATTTTCAGAGGCAGTACGGCTTCAGTAGATTTTACCTTGATTATCGTTTTGAATTATAACAATTATAACACTGCGAGACTTTAAACAATTATAACACTGCGAGACTTTAAACAATTATAACACTGCGAGACTTTAAACAATTATAACACTGCGAAACTTTAAACAATTATAACACTGCGAGACTTTAAACAATTATAACACTGTGAAACTTTAAACAATTATAACACTGCGAGACTTTAAACAATTATAACACTGCGAGACTTTAAACAATTATAACACTGTGAGACTTTAAACAATTATAACACTGCGAGACTTTAAACAATTATAACACTGCGAGACTTTAAACAATTATAACACTGTGAAACTTTAAACAATTATAACACTGCGAGACTTTAAACAATTATAACACTGCGAGACTTTAAACAATTATAACACTGTGAAACTATAAACAATTATAACACTGCGAGACTTTAAACAATTATAACACTGCGAGACTTTAAACAATTATAACACTGCGAGACTTTAAACAATTATAACACTGTGAAACTTTAAACAATTATAACACTGCGAGACTTTAAACAATTATAACACTGTGATATTTTGATCTAAATTAAGGACCACTATGGTCCATATTATTCCTCGGGGAAATTATCACATAAACTCTTTTATTTCTGCTGGAGAAGAGAGATTATAAAATTGTGGTGCACTTAGGTTGCATCATAAAATAACTGCATTAGAAAATTATGAGCCTGGCTTACAGAGAACGGAGCACACTTCCATACTATCATTTTAATGTGAACATATATCTTCCTTATTATTTTAATATTATTATTAGTTTAGAGATCTTGTTATTAACATTCATTCTTACAATTTTCTATCCTAACAAATTGTCTATATAGGTTTGATTTTATTTCAATACATATGGGTATTTTCGCTAATTATTCCCAAAATTTATCTAATATTGTGTCTATATTGCATTGGTTATCATTTGCCTGTATCTACATTGCATTGGTTATCATTTGCCTGTATCTACATTGCATTGGTTATCATTTGCCTGTATCTACATTGCATTGGTTATCATTTGCCTGTATCTACATTGCATTGGTTATCATTTGCCTGTATCTACATTGCATTGGTTATCATTTGCCTGTACCTACATTGCATTGGTTATCATTTGCCTGTATCTATGTTGTGATCACCTCTGAGTCACAACGTAAGCTACCTATTTTAATTGATTAATTAAAATTCAATGATGACTTTCTTTTAATTCAAATGGCTAATTATTCACTTTTCCAATTTTACAGATTTCTGTTATTTGATTTCCATTAATTAAACTATTTTCCAATTCTATAATTTCTCTCAATTCAATGCCTACATAAGTTGGAGGTGGATACAAGCAATGGACTAAATATTAATTTATTCATTACTGCTTATTATTAATTGACATTGATTTTGAATTGCAATATTAAGATGATTCGAGAATTAATTTATAAATCGAAAAATGGTTTTACCGAAACAATTATAAACCTTAATACTAAACTAACCAAGAATCCAGCTTCTAAAGTAAATAAATGACGATGGCTGATTAGACCTATTTAATTACATAGAACCTATAACTCTCTGCTCAATTATTATCACGTTGGTGATTTACTCAACTTCTGATTGTCGTATTGTATATATACCGGAATAATGGTACACTATCGTTGAATCATATGTTGATATGATATAAATGAATGAAATACATTGCACATACTTAAATACCGAGCCATCATATTACTTAACCTTTAAAATGAGGGCATTTTACATTTTTCATCGGGTGAGGGGAATATGTTATGAACTATAATTTCAAATAGGAATAGCTATATATATTTCAATAACTCTGAAATAACATTGTTTCTTTTTCTAAAGTATCGAATGATGTTAATTGCGTACATCTTTTCTTTTAACCCTTACCCTAAAAGTCCGTTAAGATACCATCGTTAAGATATTCCTTTTGTACCCATAGGATTATTATTGAATACTCAAGAATTAGTATGACTAGCTATTATATGTGACAATAGTACATTTGTAGGACTATTCGAGTTTCTAAGAGAACACTTGTTCTCTATAGTCAGAATTGGCTTGGCTTTCACCATGGTCAGACCTTTCCCTTGTACCGAAATTTCCCTCATTTTTCGAACCATTTACTCTAAGCCAGATTTGCTAAACAGTGTATTTTTATATTTGTGCTTATAATAAAGTTGAAGGGATAATTCACATATATTCCCATTAAAATTTGAAAGTCTAGTGTCAATTCTCAAACCCCAGAAATAATCATAACATCTACATTGCATTGGTTATCATTTGCCTGTTTTTACATTGCATTGGTTATCATTTGCCTGTGTTTACATTGCATTGGTTATCATTTTTTCTCATGATATTTTATATTTTTATCACCAAACTTATTGCTGGTTCCTGGTATATCATTTTTCATCTCTCAATAATTTTTCCAAAACTTTCCATTTATTTCTTCATCATTTTGCAGTTGTATTATTCCATTGAAAGAAAGTAATCCATCGAAACTTTGTAAGTTCTCTATGCAGTTTCTTGTCTTGTAGATCAGAGGCCGCATAAAGCCTGGATATTTTAGCGGATTTCATTCTGTTTGCGCAGCCAAACTTGCGAAACTAATTGTTCTAAGTTGGCTCGTATATCTGAGATCTTTGGCGCTAACACTCCCCCACTTAGGGGAGTTTTAGGGATTTTATTGGCTGCCCCTGAATATTATCCATTATCGGTTTTTGAAGAAGCCAAAGTTATTGAATTGGGAAGCATCGCCCATCGGCGGCTTTGGAATTTATAGTACCTCCATAAAGAGAGTTCGATTCTCTCCTATAGATTCATGTTCGACTAGTTATTGGAGAGGCGTACACGCCAACACTATCTGGTTCCAATGCTATCAGTCTGATAGTAAAGTCATGAATATTACCCCAATGACATTATCTGTCCATTAGTTTTAAAATCTATTTGAGTTTTAACACTCAAAACATTGGAGTTTATTTCACGGTATTTCCTAGGAAGAGAAGAGACAGCAGAGTTTCAGGTTCGGTGCACACATTATTTCATTAGAGGCTGTTTTCCCTGTCATCCTATAGACTGTCCCAATCTTTGACTTATAGCTACCCTCAGATTTATGAGCGCAATTTATGAATTTCTGTTCCTTTATGAATTGCAAAAGTGTCACAGCTAAAAAAAATGAGTCAATATATTCAGATTTTTCTCAAAGCATCGAACAATTACATTTCTCAATTTATTTTTTTAAATTTGTATTCTATTTCTCTGTTCAGTTTTGAATTTCTTTGACTTTACATTTGCATTATTGGTGTACTCGACAAAATAATGGAACTTGAATTAGGTTCCATCTCATAAATATGTGTAGAGACGAGAAATGGTTATTTATGCATGACGAAAAAGTTTCTATTTGTTATTAAAGTGGAGCTCCTCTATAGTGAAATCATGTGTAGTGATTGTAGTGTCATGAGTAAATAAGTAGTCTCTATAGTGAACAAATTTTCTTCAGTCGAAAATGAATGGCTATCAGTTTTAGAAAACTATTGGCCATCTCATTGCAGATGAAAGAAAATTTGTTCACTATAGAGGCTACTTCCTTATTCAGGACTACATTCACTATACAGGTTTTCACTATAGAGGAGTTATACTGTATAAGTCACAATCGAGTTTACTCAACAGTAGCTATAATAAAGTATAAATCATCTTAATCAATTAATTCAGCTGTGAAATACTATAAATAATTAACTATTATTGCCTTGTTGTAAATCAATAGTAAATCACATCATCTAAAAGTAAATAATAACTACGGTATTTAGAGATGATTTCACTAATTATAATCATCGAAGTCTGGCGTAATGAATAATTCAACACGTTGCATAACAGATAATTCGTATGTTGTTGTCACTTTATAAATATCAAAATATGCATAGGTAGTTCACATCAATGATATTCAAATGTAACATTATTAATAATTACTAAGTAAGCTTAATAGTTAAAACCTTTAAATGATATCACCCTCTAAACATGCAAAGTCAAATGATATTCTTACAAAACTATCATCACTGTTGCAAATATTAAAGTACGAGTTATTTGGTATAACGCTTTACTAATTTTATTTAAGAATTAAAAGTTCTTACAATGTAATGCTGTGCCATGTTTTAGAGTGTGGTTGTTAATAACAACTATAAGTTTAGCATTACAATTTTCATTTACATTTGGTCTTAAATCTTGAATTCCTTCTTTTGTTGCCATTTTAATTTTAGAGTGAAATCAGAGTGAAAAGAATAGAATATTGTGTTAAATCCTTACAATAGATATTGTGGCACCCTCTGGCCTCACTTTGAAACATGGACAATGAACTGCCGAGGGATTTTATAAATTACAAACTGTGTTACAAATGGAGTGAGAAGAAAAGAACTTTGAAAAAAATTATTGCAAGGACATTTTAACTTTATTGCTTTCATTGAGATTTTATATATCATCAAATGAATGATATTAATCTATGCTTACTGTAAACACACGAAGATATTTTAGTCACTGCTGAAAAAATTCTAATAGAAAACTACTTAATATTTTTTAAAGGGGTCACTGGAATGAAAATGAACTACCTTATTTATTAAAAGAAGATTATTGTGTTTACAATTATAGATAAAAATTAAGCTTGTATGTCCCATAGCTTGTATATCCCATAGCTTGTATGTCCCATAGCTTGTATATCCCATAGCTTGTATGTCCCATAGCTTGACAGCTCACTTAGTTTCTAAATTAAAAAAATCCTCTTTATTAAGGATTGAAATATTAATTATCTCCTAATGTTCTTTTAAATTATTTTACACTTAATATATACATTCATTAAGAATTTTAGAATGTTACAATGTATAAACTCTGTTACTCGCGAAATAGAAGCTTGAATGTCTTCTTAAAATCTTTCCTATTAATTAATTTAAGAAAAAAATAGGTTTAACTTTTTAGAAGGTTTTCTAACAAACCTCCACCTTCTGAAGTAAAATTTTCATCACACTTTATACTTCAATATCTATGTAACATATTCAGAATGGAGTTAGCTGTTGATTAAACATATATTTTATAAGTAGCTATTAGAATAACTCAACAGTAGCTGTTCCAGTAGTCTTCGGATGCGTGGAATTATCTTTTTATTTCTTTAATGAAGATTTCAATAAGGTACTGCATTCATATGTGGTTAACTCACCCGCATTCGGGTGCCACAGGTACATTTGGCCTGTAACTTTTTATTTCGGCAGCTATGAAATTTAAACTTATATAATGTTTGAACTATATCAATACCGATAATATCCAGTAAAAATATAGTCAATTAATTGAAATTTGAATTAATAAAGATCATTTTATTTCATGAAAATCGTATTCTAACTGTAACATTTCCGGCTTTTAGAATTGTGTTATGCAGATTTTTGATCCGCTATGGTTCTGTTGTGTTAACTTCATGATTGTTTAATGACCTGGCAGTGGGGTTCGGAGGGCGGCACGCCCCCCGATATACATATATCAGAATATTTATCAGAAATAAACTACAAATGTACCTGGGACACCAGATACGGGTGTCTCAGGTACATCATTTTACGAAGTTTGTTTTGCTTATTACTAATTTAAATTTCAATTAATTTACGATATTTTCACAGGATATTAACGGTGTTAGTATAGTTCAAACATTGTATAAGTTTAAACTTCATAGCTGCCCAAATAAAAAAGTTAGATGCCAAATGTACCTGTGACGGTTCTAGGACAACTCGCCGCAGGACAATTCGCTGCCGGACAACTCGTCGCGGACAACTCGCCGCGGACAATTCGCCGCTAGAACAACTCGCCACGTGATTTATGTTTTGCCGGTGTATACATCATTTACATATATTTAAAAATATTATAAATTTGAACAAATATTTGTTTCTATTCGCTCAAGACTGACGTAAAACAGTAGTTGACAAATATCATTATTTCAATTAATTAGTTTCTTTTGTTACATCTGTGAGAATATTTCAGGCCGCAAAAAATATTGAAGCTGTTAATTCAAATTTAGAAGTGCTTAACGTCTGCTTCAAAACGAAAGGCTTTCTAGCTAGTTGACGTCAAAAGGAAATTAAATACAAAGAAAAGTAAAAAGAAGTCAGAAAGCAAAGTGACTCCTTGAACAAAGGCACCAACAGCCAGTCTGTAGAATGCAGAAAAGCTATTTCGTGGATGCAATCACTTGCCAAGGAATGAAACACTAGCACAGGTGACTGCACTCTCGAATAAAAGAGGAAAATGAAGAGGTGATAGTAAATGTAACTTAACAGTAGGCTTAATTATGACAATTTGCATTTAATATTATAAACGAAACTGAATGAAGTGGCACCGAATATTCTATACCGCTGGTTTAGAACGATTCAGTACTCTTTAATTCTCTCCGTCTTTAATATTTTCAGAATCTATGATTTTACATGTATATTTTCACAACCCTACTGATTAGACTACCTAAGACAAAAATCTAAGACTTCGTAGCTAAATAACCTTTTATTTGCACTGATGTACTAGTTTAAAACTGAAGTAATTTTTACAGGTCATCAAAGGTATAAAGAAGACACCTGAACTTGTTTTCTTTCCAATAGCAAATTATTTTTAGCAAAATACTTTCAATCAGAACGGAGATAATTTTATTTTTAATTTACAACACACACTATGTTTGTATAATTAAAGTTAAAAAAACTTTTTATTCAACTTTTGAAAATTAAAAGAAAACATTTCCAAATACTACTAAGAAAATGTGATAATTAATTTAAAACACGCAGTTTATATTCAAAATATATTTATATGTAGATGGTGTATACGGCGGTAAAACATATATCACACGGCTAGTTGTTTTGGCGGCGAATTGTCCTAGCGGCGAGTTGTCCTAGCGGAGAGTTGTCCTAGCGGAGAGTTATCCTAGCGGAGAGTTGTCCTAACGGTTAATTTTCCGGCGGCCAGATGTCCGGAGGCGAGTTGTCCGGTCACCACTCGGTGACACCCGTTTGCGGGTGAGGTAACCACATTAGAGCAGAGTACCTTACTCGAAGATTTAGTTAAAGGTCCCCTCCAAGCAAATATTTTTATTGCTTTATTTAACGAGGCTAATGTTTCTTATCATTTTGCTGCAAACCGCATCGAATTTGGTAGCGTATTTTTAATTTAATATGCTTTTTAAAGTTTTTTTAAAATTAAAACTCTACAAAACCTATTTTACTTCCGACTTACTAATTTAAGACATTTTCAGCTTGAAGAAAAAGAATGTACACCATTTGTTTTGATTAACAACTAGGTATTAGGTTTAAAGGTCCCCTCCAAGCAAATTTTTTATTGCTTAAGTCAACGAGGCTAATGTTTCTTATCATTTTACTGCAAACCGCATCAAATTTGATGGCATATTTTTAATTTTATATGCTATTAAAGATTTTTATAATCAAAATTCTACAAAACCTACTTTACTTCCGACTTTCTAATTTTCAGTCTGAAGACGAAGAATGTACACCATTTGTTTTGATTGTCAACTAAGTATTTGGTTTAATAAATCTACTTATTATTCTTTTAAAGGTTTAAATTTGGATAAACGTATTATAGAAACGTTTATATACTTTTAGAAACAATTAATATCTTAAAAGAAGGCCAAAAACGCAATGTTCGTTTAAAAATCTAAATTTGAAATCAAAACAAAGAGTGTACAATCTTCTTTCTCAGCGTCAGGTTGGAGATTCGCTCAATTGTTGCTCACAGAGTAATAAAAAACTTTAAAAGTAAATAATAAAATATATACTGAACCTAATTGTATGCGGTTTGCAGAATAATGATCGTAGACCTTAGTTCTAAAATATTATATAATAAACTCATTTTTTTCCCTGAGCCTGGAGAGGACCTTTAATATTCGTGTAAAGGTATAAAATTGAATGAAATTTTAATAGAAACGTTTATATACTTTAGGAAACAATTAATATCTAAAATAATTTGAATAAAGGCCGAAAACGCAAGGTTTCTTTATTAGATTCAAATTTGTAATCAAAACAAAGAGTGTACAATCTTCTTTTTGAGCATCAGATTAGAGATTCGCTCAATATTGTTGCTCACAGAATATTAAAAAACTTTAAAAACAAATTATAAAATATATACTGAACCAAATTGTATGCAGTTTGCAGAATAATGATCGTAGACCTTAGTTCTATTATATTATGAAATAAACTCATTTTTTTCCCGGAGCCTGGAGAGGACCTTTAAGCTACCTACATCTATTTAAAAATAATCATTTATTAATATTAAAAGAGAGAAAGTGCACACAGGGTTTCGGTAGAGGGAAGTTCTCATGAAAACTCCTTTGTGTGGACCAACTAATGCATTCCAATAATATGGACACTGGACAGATAGCCTGCAAATTAATGAATAACCTATACAATAGAGCAGGCCAAATAAAAATACATACACAATGGTGACAATTACCTAAATGGAATTATAAATGATCCTACTATTTTTATTTTTTATTATCCTAAAATTAATTAATGAACGATAACAAAAGTTAATCCAACACAAATAGGATTGCTAGCCTAGCTTTAGGGTTTCTACTCAATTCCCGAACACAACTGTTCGATTTAAAGAACTATGAAAAAACTAAACTATACAATTTGATATAGAAATATTAATTCTAAATCTTATTATTATAATAAGTTATCAAAATTCTCGTTACCACATATAAAGTTAAAAAAATGAATTCCTCTTTAGTGGCTAGTCTACCTAAGTTAGTAAGTGTGGCAGCCCTAGACAAACAGCTGCTTTAATAAATTTTCGATATATCCGTATAAATTTAAATCCTACTTATTTAAATCTTGCATAATAAATGAACTTACTTTCAGATAGTTAGGCACTGCCTCGGAGAGACATAAGCACGACAATTACCAGGTGGCGAATTGTTACCACAGATCATTGAATATAGAAGATGTCCCACTCTTACGTGGACGCTAGTGGCCAAATAATTATTTAAGTGAGAGCGTATCAGCCAATCAGAGAGAGGCGTAACGTGACGTCACATATCACAAACGGGTATAAGTATATACATAACGGTCAGAGCTACATTTTCTTTTACTTCCTATAAGCAGATATGGAAATTTTAATTTTCAGGAAAATAGGGTAATTAAAGTCGTATATATTTTAAAGTATATTTATTATAGAATAGAAAACAAGAATCGAAGTCGAAACTGAAATATTTCGAGCAAACTGAAGAGTGTCTCATTAACTGTTCAGTCTCAACGCCATTGTGCAAGCCTTTAGCCACAGATTGTTATCATATTTTCTGAATAAAAACAACTCGTACCCATCTTTAGATGTATTGGTGCAAAAGAAAAATGAACATTTTCACGAATTGCTCATTTTTCACCAGTTAATTTTGATGAAAGATAAGAAAATTATTGAATTAGGCAGAAAATACAGCGCACACCCTCCGCTCATGATATTGCATCAGAAATAAACCGTACTATAACTTCCTTGAATAAACCATGAAATAAACCTGTATCCTGAAATAAACCAACGCTTCAAATTCGTACTGAACACACACGTACAAAACATGTACAGAACAGAAATAATTATATTGTTTATAAATGTATAATTTTATTATCAGTTTAATATCATAAATGGATGTTTTGACTTTAAATAGCATATTTAAATTCAATAGTATTCTCTTTTTGTCTTTTTTTTTTAATAATTAAAACAAAATAATATATCAATCGTAGACAACTCCAAGGATACGTCACGTTACGCACTCCTCCGATGCCAAGTGTCGCTAGAAAATTGAAAATACTGTAGTGGGATATCTCCTATATTCAATGATCTGTGTTGTTACTAGCTCCACAGTATAAAGATTAGGGGAGTAGACCAGTTGTGTGTTAATATTTTTCAAGTAGATGGTGCGTGACGTCAGCAATCTTGAACCAATCAGAAACCAAGCCAAGGGGAGTTCTAGATACAAACAAATAACAATGGCAAACGCGCGTGATAGGAATGTTTAAAAATAGTAAAAATACAGCAGAAAATAGTTCTAATTTTTTTAAACAATTATAGGAGACATGATTACAAAGATTGGATAAAAATTTGTTGTAATCAGCAACTTTCTAATATGACTGAATCATCAACCATTATCGAAAAATGGCTATGTCTGTGGAGACGACTTCTCGAGAATCTAGATGGCAATTTACAAAGATTTTGAATCCATTCAAAACTAAGTTGAGTTTTCTCTTAAAGGTCCTCTCCAGGCTCCGGGGAAAAAATGAGTTTATTACATAATATTATAGAACTAAGGTATATGATCATTATTCTGCTAACCGCATACAATTCGGTTCAATATATATTTTATAATTTGTTTTTAAAGTTTTTTAATACTCTGTGAGCAACAATTGAGCAAATCATTAATCTGATGCTCAAGAAGAAGATTGTACACTCTTTGTTTTGATTACAAATTTGAATTTTATAAACAAACCATGCGTTTTCGGCCTTTACTTAAATTATTTTAGATATTAATGGTTTCCTAAAGACGTTTCTATTATAAGTTCATTCAATTTTATACCTTTACTCGAATTTTAAATGAATTTATTAAACCTAATACCTAGTTGACAATCAAAACAAATGGTGTACATTCTTTTTCTTCAGACTGAAAATTTCTTAAATTAGTAAGTCGGAAGTAAAATAGGTTATGTAGAGTTTTGATTTTAAAAATCTTTAAAAGCATATAAAATTAAAAATACGCTACCAAATTCGATGTGGTTTGCAGCAAAATGATAAGAAACATTAGCCTCGTTAAATAAAGCGATAAAAATATTTTCTTGGAGAGGACCTTTAAACTTTGTTTTATTAGGGTTGTGACAATATGCGTTTGAAATCATAGATCCTGAAAATATTACAGACTGATTGAATTTTCGTATGATATTCTTAAGAAATATATATTTAAAAATATATAAAATATATTTAAAACGCATATTGTCACAACCCTAGAAATTATCTTTTCAAATTATTCAATTTGAATTATACTTCATAAAGTTATAAATAAATGTAATATATTTATTTAGTTTAAATATCAATACTACATAGTGAACAGTAGTAAAATTTTCCCGCTAATGACGTCACGCACCACCGGTCTCTTCTGCAACGCTATTGGTCAGTTTAAAAAAGATGTCTCCCATATGAGATTGGTCTACTTTCCTAATCTTTATACTGTGTTAGCACTGAGGTGAGGTCTGAGAGTGAGAGATTGAGATTATATTTAAGTAACCTATTTAGTTTTAACATTATTGGAACGAAATGTTAAATTAGCAAATTATTAGATCAATTAATTGTACAATAAATATAAGAAAATCAATGGACTTAAATAAACAAAATAATCAGCTTTTTACGACACCCAAGCAAAAAATATAAAATTCTGTCACAGCCTATAATAGCAATATTTATATCATTTTGACCGCTTGGTAGTTCTAGGCAGTGATGGGAATCAGGGGTTCGCGCGAACCGGTTCCTAAAAATATAAAAGTTCGCAGAACCGGCTGAACCTATTCCTGGATTATCCTTTTCGAATGAACCATACTTAAATTTCTGGATAAAAACATTATTTTTGAAATCGTTGAATGAACACGTTCTTACAACTGCATAAATTGTTCCCAGAGAGCTTATTGAACGTGTGTAGAACGAAGTACTACACTGAACAGTCAGATGGTCAGATACTTTTATTTATAATTTGATAGTAAATATTGCACCACTGTCTAACTACACTGTTTTCCATCAGAAGCGTCATTTTTAAATTGCCAATTGGGAGAACTTAATATACTTCAGTCATATTTACATTTACGCCATTTTATTCATAAAGTGTGGATTTTTATCACCCTACAAAAATTTGCATTGATTTTAAACCATATTCAACCTGAAAAGCTTCTTTTTTTTAACTGAAGTATAAATAGATCGTTCTGCAGTTTGCCAAAACAACCTTCGCCTTCAACAGTACGCCGAGAATTCATGCTTCACTTCTAAGATCAGAGGAAGGACTGCTAAATCTTATCACCTTAAAAAGTTCACAAGTGTTAGTTTATTTTTGAATGAAACTGATTCTATCCACAAGAAACAGCAAATGAAAAAAAAACGAACAAAATCAGAGATTCACGAGGTGAGGAGTTTCTTTGAAAATCCCTGCCCAACACACAGTAAAACCTGATTCCATTGAGTTAATTATACAATGTGTTCAAAGATTCGCTGTAAAATATAAAACAATTGAGACTACCAAAATGTTTGAAAGAATTTTCTGAAACGTGCGTCGTTTTGTCTCAATTCAGGCCAGAGAGGTTCATTTTCAACAAATTTGGATGGGCCTCAGGAGATGTGCCTCGATCATACGATATAGGACAATAAATGTTTATTAATAATCATAAAAATCCATTCTTTCCATTTAAATTGATGAAGCATTATAAGTGCTAGCATACCTACTAGGTAGTGTTCATCAATCCGTACCTACTTACCTACTAGGTAGTGTTCATCAATCCGTTCCTACTTACCTACTAGGTAGTGTTCATCAATCCGTACCTACTTACCTACTAGGTAGTGTTCATCAATCCGTACCTACTTACCTACTACCTAGTATTATTCATCAATGCCTACCTAGATACCTACATCTGTTTATGAATACCTACCTAGTTATGATACGTAAATAAAGCTTGAGATAAATAAACCATTTTGGTATAACTTTTTCCCGCGTAAAACAGACGAGGGACATCCCGCGTGGGACAGAGAGGGACATCCCACGTGGGACAGAGAGGGACATCCCACGTGGGACAGAGAGGGACATCCCACGTGGGACAGAGAGGGACATCCCGCGTAAAACAGACGAGGGACAGAGAGGGACATCCCACGTGGGACAGAGAGGGATATCCCGCGTGGGACAGAGAGGGACATCCTGCGTGGGACAGAGAGGGACATCCTGCGTGGGACAGAGAGGGATATCCCACGTGGGACAGAGAGGGATATCCCACGTGGGACAGAGAGGGACATCCCGCGTGGGATTTAAGACGTGGGACAGACGAGGGACATCCCGCTTGTGTAAGACGTGGGACGTGAGTGGGATTTCAGACGTTGGAAAAACGTGGGATTTCAGACGTCTGAAATCCCCCGTCCCTCTCTGTCACTCGCTAACGAGGGATGTCCCCCTCTGTCCCACGCGGAACAGAGAGGATATGGTTATCTTGGTGAGTTTATTACATAATATTATGGAACTAAGGGTTAGAACTTTAGGATCATTAATATGCAAAGTGCATCAAATTCTGTAATTACATACATGTTTAATATGCTTTTAAAGCATTTAATACTCTGTGCGCGCAAATTGTCCGAAGCACTAAAATGCCGATGTTTTGATTTCCAGGATCTCTTCTGTTTGATGGGTGCATTTGAAAATATTTGAAATATAATAAAATATAATGGTATTATAGTTACTGACTTTTAAAATAAACTTATTATATTGAATAATGTAATTAGAAAAGTTTGTTTCCTGGGCGCTTATGAAAATAAAACTAGATTATGTACACTCGGTATAGAGCATACCTTCGCCTCCGCTTTGACCCGTTCTCTCCCAAAATTAAGGAAACTGTTTTAGCTGGATAATAAATAACCAATATGGTACAATACTTTTTGAGTTATAAATGACCTTGACTTTGACCGGATCGCTTCCAAAATTCTACCAGATCGTTCCTGGTCATTGACCAATTGAACCATCAAATTTCAGACAATTTGGTTGAATATTTGAGTTACAAATGGCCTTGACCTTGATCTTTGACCTTGGACCTGATCACTCCCAAAATCTATCTAAATGGTTCCTGCATATTGACCAATCGTTCCACCAAGTTTCATGCAATATGGTTCGATACTTTTTGAGTTATGAATGACCGTGACCTTGACCTTTGACCGGGTCACTCCCAAAAGACTAGCAGCAGGTCATTGGACATGGACCAATCGTTTCACCAAATTTCAGGCAATTTGGTTGAACACTTTTTCAGTTAAGCGAATAACAAGATGATAAATAAATAAATAAATTCCGATGAAAATATAACCCTCCGCAAGATTGCGAAGGTAATAATAACAATATAAAGATAACAACAATTTTCTGTTTCATGGGCGCATTTGAAAATGAAATAACCATTTCCTTGAACAAATCGGCAATATGGCGATATGGAAGCAGATCTGTTGAATAATGAATGGGGTAAGTTCTTAGTTATCGGACGTTTTCAAATTTTCGATCATATATGAATTATATTTTTACTCGTTATTTTAATTTTAGTATAGTTTTTTAAGGTTTCTCAAAATTTACTTCAGATTACAATCTTAGTCATCAAGGAAAGATGTTCTCATAGAGCAGAGGACATTAAATAACAACACGTGTCCATGATATAATTACATTCGAATTATTTTCATTATTTTCGAATGCACTCAGCAAACAGAAAAAAATCCGATTTCCATTTTTAATTCTAAAAAAAACTGTGCATGTTCGTTTAGAATGAAAATTATTTCCTGAAGTATATAAGCATTTCTTTAATAATTGTATCCTATTTTAACCTTCACATGATTATTTAATAATGGAATGAATAAACAGTACCTATCTAAGTGACATTCAAACAAAAAGGTGTACAACTGTATATTGCACTTCATTTTTTTCTTTGGTATGAAAATTAGCAAGTCTGAAGTTAAACGCCTATTGTATAGTTTGGATTAAAGAAATATTTCAAAGTATACAAAACTTTCGGGGTACGGTCAAGAGCCCCGTCACCCCTCGGTCATGAGCCCCCTAGGTCATAATTAAATCATTGATTAAATTCATTAAAAAAAGCTTGGAGAGGATCTTTAAGATTTGACTATATTGCGTTGGATAAGCTCCTCGGGTAAATTCCTATAATAGTGCAAGTTGCACTAATATAGGAATGGGGTATAGTATATTAATTGAACAGTTACCCGAGGCTTACCTGTAAGGTGAAGGGTGACTTCAATTACTTCGGAAGCCATTCTTGTTCATTTTTCTGGAGTGTTCCAGAGGTGCCAACTTATGAGATGTCCACCTGCATCGGCCGTTAACTTAAGCATTCAGTATTCAAAGATCGAATCTTTTGTTGTGTATTTCTGGAGTGTTCGGGCGGGAGCGCTCCGGGCGGGAAAGAACACTCCAGAAAAATGAACAAGAAAGGCTTCCGAAGTAATTGAAGTCACCCTTCACCTTACAGGTAAGCCTCGGGTAACTGTTCAATTACTTATCGCCATTCTTGTTCATTCTGGAGTGTTCCAGAGGTGCCAACTTATGAGATTTTAAAGAACGCAGCAAAAGATGAGACCAACCAATTTTCAAGTATGAATTTAAAATAAGAGCATCAGAAAATTGTAACGTTGGCCCAGCCTGCGACCTTGAATATCGTCAATGGTAATATTATGGTTCAAGAAAGAACAGGCAGCTGCTGCACAAGTGCAGAGATTAAAATTAGCAATGTCAATTCCTGCCTCTTCCATAATTGCTTCAATCCGTCTACCTATTTTTGAAAGAGATAGGTACTGTTTGTATGATTTTCGGAAACTTACAGAGTTGATTAGACTCTCCACGAAATCTAATCCATGTACTCTTTGAAGGTTAAATATAGACAGAATTTGAATTGACATTAAAATACCTCATTTAATCAGGAATTCATTATTTCCCACACGTGGTGTAAAAAGTAATTGAAATAGTCTCATGATACAAAATCTTTATACATCCATAACTTTGAAAGTTGGAACTTGATGTATAGATCATTGAGCCTGTACCATATCTCATTAATTAATAGGTTGAAATTCTAAAAGCAATACTTTCCAGAGGGAAATAATTTTTCAAAATTCAAAACAGAAGAAACTTCCAAGATCATTTGTACATGGGAGTGGTTAGTCTTATTTAATTTTTATTTTAATTGGTATCCAGGATACCTACACTAATTCAATAACTAACACTCTTTACTGCAAGCGATTTCACTGTACATAATCCAGTATTATAAGAAAACTTTATATCAATAATTTACATCATTAAATTGCATGGGATCAATTTTCTGTCTACTCAAGAAATATACCACTTGTGATCTAGCTATGTTGTTTATAGAGGTTTGGCGGAAATTCTGCACTAAAAACACATGATACTGATTTTGTACCGCAAAAGGGGTAATGAACACTGTTGCACTTGGTCTTCCTAAATTTTATAAAGCCTCATGATACTTAAACGTTAGATATCAGCTACTATTCGGTAATCCCATCAAAATACCAACTTACTTTATCAGCATGAATGTTTTGATAAAAGTATATTTTTTCACAGAAAAATAAGTCTTCTAACAGACGTTGTCAAAATCTTTAACTAATACGAGAGCATGGCTGAATATTTGTAGTCTTGACAGTAAATATTTTGATGTGGACAAACTAAATGTCATTTGAAAAAGCCCTGCCAACCGGATAAAAATGGCCTTCAGTTCTAGTACATTAATGTGAGAGGTAGAGTCTTAGCATACATAATCCCATCTATTTTAAATAAAATTTAATACATTTATAAGAAATGTACATTCTTCAAGTTTATGCATCAGTGGTAGCTAATTACAATACTTTGAGAATTATGGTTTATGCTTACTAAACTGATTGAAAAGATTCATATTCAACTGGAAAATCGATATTATCAGAGGTTATATAAACTCAGAGTTGAAGGCCACGTTTTCCACACTTCTCCTGATGATGAATAGAAATCTTTTCAATCGAAAGCTTGAAACCAAAAATACCTTCAACGCTTACGAAACTAAAGTAATGAAAGGGTGTCTAAATACTTTAAGCTGGATAATCATCATCAATTTCTATTCTTTTGTAAGTTACTATTGACAATTTTGAGAGCATTAATTTTAAGACGTTCTAAAATTATAAAGAATAAACCTCCCCCTTAATCTGCTGGAAGGCAGAGAGTCAACAGTTTGATAAAAAATAAAAACGTCACAATTAATAGAATTTTGCTCAAATTTGTTGCATCAATTAAAAATCATTCCTTTCTAATGATTAGGAATAAACAAAATAAAATTTCTTTCATAACTAATAACAACAGTGCTCTCTCTCTCTCTCTGCAACAGTCCATTCATATACGAATTCATCTATCAATTAAGTAAATTAAATAGTACGTAGACAAGTAACTTTCAGTTCTTAATTTTGCCAATATAGAATTCATGACTTAAGTTGCATGATTCACAAGTAGAGCCTTTAGCTCTAAACTTACTTGAGTTAGAAATGTTTTCCAATTTCTAATATCTACGGTATTATTCTCTATATGGACAGAAAAGTAATCATCTTCAAAATCAATAGAGGCCACGAGACAAATTTATTCCATTGAACCAACTACAGTTCTTCAATGTTCTAATTAATAACGTTAATAATGGATATGCAGATTCAATGGCTTAGATAAATTTATAAATAAATGAAGTCCTCCACGTCTTATACGAATGAGAAAACTGAACCGAAAATTATTATTCTTCTCTATGACCAATCTTCATACCTATAGACATTAATTTTTGAATTTCCAAAATAAGAAATAATTTTGAAATACAGGTTTTATGTAACTATGTGTACCACATTTCCGGTTGAACTAGTTGTTGCTCTAGTGCAACAACGAATTTAACAGTCTTCAACTCTTCGTCAATTCCCGAGTCGCAGAAGAATTTATCGGGGAATATAGGTAATTAGGGTTTAGGGTTAAGTAGGTATATTACGACACATAGTAAACTGGCCTACTAGAAAAACTATGAACAGTCTTGAATCCTAGCAGGAGGTTATCGAAATTCCCCTGTTAATTCTCTGAATCAGAGAAAAACTTAACATTGCAAATTCATTTGGGAAGAGACTGTAGGCATTAGCATATAACTAGTAAGTTAACTGGCTTCAAGCAAAATTTTTATTGAAGAACTAGACTTGGATATGCAATTGCAAAACATATCTGTAGTGGTATTAACAGTCTGTATTTGTTAAGAAATTAATATTGGTACTTGAGACTAAAGTTCAAGTTACACGATATGTCTAGTGTTCCTTAGATGTAGCCAGTACAAGCTCGGGTCACAAATTCCCGGCTAAAATAGCTAACTAGTTGCCCTAACTGAAAATTCATAGAGACTGTCTTCAATCATAGTAGTGAATATCGAAATCCCCTCTCAAATTGTTCTGAAACAGAAAATTTTCATAATGTGAGTTTATATGGTAGGAGACTCAATAGGCATATAGCCTGTAGCTAGTTAGTAGTCACCATGAATTTGCGACGAAATTTTTATAAAGAGTTGAAAAATTATACACAATATAGCGTAGCGTATATTTGATATTTCCAGTGAAAGCACGGTCTCAAAATACCGGCTTCAAACTAACTAACTAACTAGATTTACCTTAGTCACAAATTTTTAGGATTTCTCTTCAAAATTCCCCTGTCTATATTATATCTCTGAATCAGAGAAAATTTCACGATGTGAAGTTATTGTTAAGAGACTATAGGCATATAACCTATAACTAGTTAGTAGTTAACTGGATTATTATTATTAATTGTATCCATAAATTCATGGTGCTTCTTGAATGGAATACATAGCACTAGTAGCAATATCAATCTTTCTTTAAGTAGCTACCAATTATAAGCTAGATAGGGTAAAGCAGGTAAATTGCGGTACACTAACTAACTGTGTCCTCTAACCACAGAAATATCATAGCTTCAAACAATAATAAAATATAGAATGCAATTCCGCTACTTCAGATATCCGAACAAATTTCAATAAAAATTCGAATCAAAAAGTTTTAGAAAAGTTCTTGCAAAGACTGCAATTTACCTGTGGTACCCTAGGCAATGATTACAAACAAGTTTTATTTACAATTTACGCCACTTTGTACCCGTTAAAATTTTTCATTTTGAGTATTATTGCACATATGTAAAGTTACCATATAATATAATAAGGAAGTTCAAGAAAGTTATAGTATTATACGATATATAGTGTATATTTGTTCAATCCAGTAAAGCACGGTCACGAATTTCCGGCTTGAACTAGCTAACTAGTACCCTAGTCACGAATTCTTAGGGTTTTAGTCATCAAACCTAGCAGGGGGTTATCGAAATTCCCCTGTCTATAATTTCTCTTAGTAGAGAAGAATTTCACTGAGTGAAATTTGGAAAGAGACTCTATAGGCATAGCTAAGCCTATAGCTAGTTAGTAGTAAACTGGTAGTCACCAATTTGTGACGAAAATTTAAAGAGAGTTGAATAGTTACTAGATATAGGGTCAAGCAGGTAAATTGCGGCACGCTAACTAACTGCGGCCTATAACAAAAGAAACATCATGGTTTCAAAACACACGTTAAAAAATAATATTAATAAGTTATATTATTCACCGCGCTTCTTTTGATATCAATGCAACATTTCAATGTAATTTGGGAGCTGCAATTTACCTATGTGACCCTATCGTATTTTTGAGATATCCAGTTTAAGCACGGTCACGAATTTCCGGCTTTATCTATTCTAACTAGTAACTCTAGTCACGAATTCTTAGAGTTTTAGTCATCAATCCTAGCAGGGGGTTATCGAAATTCCCCTGTCTATAATTTTTCTCTTACTAGAGAAGAATTTCACAATGTGAAATTTGGAAAGAGACTCTATAGGCATAGCTAAGCCTATAGCTAGTTAGTAGTTAACTGGTTAGTAGTCACCGTAAATTTGGGACGAAAATATTAAGTGAGTTAGTTATACACGATATAGCGTATATTTGCAGTGTAAGCACGGTCTCGAATTACCGGCTTCGAACTAACTAACTAGATTTACCCTAGTCACGAATTTCTAGGGTTTGTCTTCGGTCCAGCAGGGGGTTATCGAAATTCCCCTGTCTGTGAAATTATTGGAAAGAGACTATAGGCATACAACCTATAACTAGTTAGTAGTTAACTGGCTCACTTAAAAACTATCAGCAAGGCCTGTTTTCAAGTACCACGCAAGATAGGTAATTTTTTAAAATTTATAATAACGAGCAAAATAACCTCATCTGGATTATAATTTGGATATTTTTTAGTTACCGTGAAATAATCACAGAAAATTGTCTCCGTTTTCTATGTTTACGAACGGTTCTTATTTCGAATCATGACTCGAAATAAGAACCACTTTTACTGAAGTGAGTTGTACTTAAAGCGAGGCTTGCCTGTAGTATCATTATTAGTGTGTGCTCACTAGGTTTAGTTTTATTTAGCCAGAGTAGTGAAGTGCGCAGTTTTAACAGACCATTCTGAAATATATTTAATAAAAAAAGAAAATAGTACAAGGGCCATAAAAAGATATTTACGTTAATACAACTTCTTTTAATTTTGACTAACTTCCCTAGAATAAACTAAATCGCCAAGCAAGAAGTCCACTGTGAGGTTCCCGCCAAATGACTTAGGTCTATAGCCTATTATTGACCAAGCAGTAGCACAGAGCCAAACTGCAGTCGCTTCACCATTTGTTATCACAAGCAGATATAATTTAAGGCCCCCACACACTACACCATGATATAACTACTCTATAAGATACGCTCGCAATAGAGACGAAATTGAGTTTCTTCTAATAGAATTTATAACACCGTGAATTAATATATTTTACAGGTCATAAATTTATATAGGTAGATCACATAAATATAACTTTAGTGGTCATTTTCCTTGAAATAGCATGGTTATCATACCATGCTAGGATCACGCAGGTAAATTGCGGCCCTCTACAGAGAGTCTCTAAAACATTCTGAATCGAAATACAATAAATGTTGCATAACTATCAAAAGAAGTACAGAGCATGCTATGACTTATTAATTTAAGTTTTTAACGAGTGTTTTGAAACTATGATGTTCTGTTGTTAGAGGCCGAAGTTAGTAAGAGTGCCGCAATTTACCTGCTTGACCCTATATTGCTATACCAAATACATGTAAATATACGACTTAAAAATAACTAAGTAGGTAAATAAGTATTTTAGACCAAAGAAAATGACATATTCGTAATTTTCGTAAAATTCTTTATAAGAATGTCATGAAAATGGTATGTAGTAAGCTGTATTTATCTATCATTCAATATAAACAAAATAGCATGGTAAAGCCTCATTTCTATGACGTTACAAAATACTCCCGCACGGTTATGAGGGTTTGGGGAGAACCTGCGCGCGAGCATACCTGTAGAAAGTTATTATATCATGCACTACACGATCCACGAGCCGAGCCGACCAGGGCCTCAGGCTCGCGCGAGCCTGCCTGGCTCGGCTCGTGCTTTCTGCCTCCCCACACATTACACGAGCCAAGCATTAGTTTGCATGACTTCTCCAATTCAGATGACCTATTCGAGATTGCAATTTGTTTGATTGCTAAACAACCTCGAAAAAGGTCTAAATGGTGCAAGTCTTGGTTATTGAAGAGGGGAGAACTGTCTCATGGCCAGTTAATTCAATAATTGAGACTAGAGCCTCGAGACTACGCTAATTAGGTACGTGAGAATGGATGAATCAACGTGCTTGGAATTGCTATTAATTGTGACCCCATTTATAAAAAGGAAGGATACATCAAACATACATTTAACACTTTCTGTAAAATAAAAATTAATTATGAACTAAGCTGACCGCAGGCTCGGCTCGCGCAACCCAGGCCACATATCTGGAAGTGATAGATCAGCACGAGCCGAGCTACGAGCCTGATTGCGCAGCTCGTGGCTCGGCTCGAAAGCCCCACACACTACACAATTTGGATCAGAGCTAGGCTTGTTTGCTAAGGCTCGGCTCGTGGATCGTGTAGTGTGTGGGGGTCTTAACGGGGTTACTTCGAACTATGCCGAACACCCAACTACTATTTACCTAAGGTGAGCATTTAGATCCTTTTAGCGAGACAGAGCAAATAACGGAAATCCTTTACGGAAAACAGCCTCAACCAAACACTTAGAACAGAAAGGGTGGTAAGGAGCTTCTCACAGCCCAAACTTTCAGAGGTACGGGTACTATAGAAAAAATCAGACTAATATTACCAAACACACTTCGGAACAACATCAGTGGATTTGATTAAAGTTTTATTGACAAAGACACGAGAGAAATAGCTTGACTAGAGGTGAATAATAAATAAGACTATAAATATAAATGCACTAACCATAGCTACACCAAGTACAATCAAACACTATTCATTAATGTGGATGGCCTGATTAATAGGGTAAGAGGCCCAAATTACCGGTCATCAACCGTACACAACTATAATCAGGTATAAACACCACCTAAAATTCATCACAAAACATGATATAAAATTTACCTTAAATTCACTCTATTGATCACGAAAGTTTCTTGATTGAAGAAACATTAAATTTTCTCCTAAGTCACAATCCTGTCATCCAGAAACGAATTAACTAGCCACACTGTATAGATTGTAGAAGATGCTTACACGATGACATCAGAACTAACAATGAGGTAAGCATTGGGTTTTGACAGAATTACGGACAGTGGCATTTAATTAGTCTTGTGCAATTTCATTGTCATTACCATGAATTGACAATTAAGTTGACCGTGTATGGGTGATATTGATGATTTGTACAATTATATTGGTGTAATGTGTCCATACACGGTCAATTTTATTGTGCAATTGAATTGCCAATGCTGTGAATTGACAATTATATAGACCGTGTATGTGCGATTTTGGAGACTTGCTCAATTATATTGAGAAGTCTGTTTCGTTTTGATATTTTATTGTGCAATTTTCTGTTATTGAACAATTAATAGACTATCACATTTTATATGGAATATTTTTACAGATTATAATAGCTAAGCAATAAATAGGTAATGATGCGAATTATTTCCGAGAATTTAGAGTATTTATTAGTTAACTTGAGCTTATACGATTTTTCGCCAGATGGCGTTGTTCACAATATTTTTCAGATAGATGAACTTGAACCTTCATGTCTGTTTTAAAAAAGGAATGAATATCTCCGTGAATAAACACTACAATAGGTTATTATATTTTAAATCTATACATGTTCAGCGCAATTTGCCGATTTTGCACAATATCGAGAATGCGCTGCGCGTTTTTATGATCTTGAAAATAAGAGACAAACGCGGGATTGAAGGACTATCGCACATTTTCCAAATCCTAAAAACGCGCTGCGCATTCTTGCATGTAATTCCATGGAAAACTTTCCTCATTTAAAATGTAATTTAAAAGACTATAATTTTACATTAAAAACAAATGGAAAACAAATGAGGTTAATTCCAAACGTTTGGTTGAATGTTTGAATAAAATCAAAATACAAATTTTAAGTTTTCTGTGAGTAACTAACTCAAGCTTAATTACCAATAAATTACCAAGTTATTATGTATAGCTTTAACTATCATATTTTGATGAAATGGACCAATTAAATGCATAAATAATTGATTATCTACTCCATCACTGATGGTTCTGCTTCATACCCTTTACCTGCCTTGCACACTTTTGAGATTATAGCGCGTTTTCAATTATCATAGAAACCCGCAGCGCATTTTCAAGATTGTGCAAATCGCCAAATGGCGCGGAACATATAAATATACACTATACTATTTATTAATCTATTTCTTGAGTTTTAATAATTATGCATATTGCATACCGATATATAAACGATATTAGTAAAACGTTAATGAATTTGAAACAATATGTTGTCAATGACGCGTGAGAAGCTCGAGCTATTCAACATAGATTGCAGCTTTTCAATAAAAAAATAACAGTCACCCACAGTACAGAGAATGTATAGTATCCCAGAGCTATAGGGGGGATATTACGCGTGTCCCGGTAGGCTGTGACGTCACATGTCAACAATGGTGCGTACGTTTGTACGTACAGTACAAACACAAAAGATGGCTGCAACACACCCAACTTTTGTTAAATAACGTTTTCGGTGATATTTTTTTTAATTCCACATTACCGCATGCTATTATCCAATCTTTATAGTCATACGGACGAAAATTAAAAAATGACTGTTGATGAAATTGCTACTGGTCTTTTTACACCCAAAATAGTAACAAGTTTTTAGTCTGGAAGAAGACTATTTATTCAAGATAATTAGATCATTAGTCAGATCGGTCGCGTTGGCCGCCATCTTAATTCTCTATTCCACTTGACCCACAGCAATTCTGTTTACTATGACGTGACCTCTTGTTTACATACATGACGTCACAGCCTACCCAGAATAAATTTGAATAATACATGTAACTGGGGTACTATACTATTCTGTTTACTATGAGTCACCCCAAAATATTTAAATTCAGTTTTCTATGAAGAGATGCGATGTCGCGCTACACCCGTGGCCATGCGTAGAATTTTTACGAAATTAATTTAATTTTCATTAATAATTATTATTTATGTAAACTGAGTATATCATAATTAATTGATTAAATATACTGATTCCATTAAGTAAAATTTTTTTCCCGCTGTAACCTCACGGCGTAGCGAAACCTCGAATCACAGATAGTAAAGATATTGTGTAGGGAGTGTTGTAATTTTTTAAATAGATATGAAATTGCTTCTCTTTGACATTTGATACATATTTATTTAGTACGCAGCTACATAGCAGGTAATTAATAATTATCCAAATAAAAACTCGCGATGGCACTGTTCACTAACACAATTAGGATTTCACATATTAGCCTATTCTTATAATTAATAAATTACCTGTATTGAAAATAAAATAATTTGCTTACATTGAATTTAAATAGTATTTAACATCTCAATCTATAAGTTTCTCTCATTTAATTGAATTATACACTCACACAAGGGCAGGTAAACTAGATTACAGGTAAAGCTATTACAGTTGACGATCTTTGAACAAAAGAACAAAAATTGTAAATTCTAACAGACTGCAGATCGCTACAACGAATTCTTTATAAATTATATTGTCTAACATATTTTTCAGCCGTCTACCAAGTAGGTATCTAGCCAAAATTATTTTATATTCAGAGGTACTACAATTTATAAAATTACAATCAGCACTTTAAACTTTAATGCATTGTTTCAGATTGTTCCTAGTTACCCTTTCTCTATAAATTTTCTTTGATTAGGAAAGTTCTACAAAAAATAAAGAGGTATGACTATTCTATATCATAGAATAGTTAAAGTTACACCAACCTTATTATTTTGTACATTTATATAAATAAGCTATTTAAATTTTATAAGATTTTCTTTAAATTTTTCTTTTAATAATAATCTGAGATTGTTTACCTTCATTAATTTAAAGTTTCTTTGAAATGCTGTTTAAGAAAACTTACCAAATTTAAATCCCCAACTAAACTAAATTTAGTGTATCGTTACAACGAACGTGCTGATCGGCATTGAGGACACTTTTTCCGGTACATACGAGCTTTACCTGTACGTGCACTCGGTAGAGCGCATACCTTCATCGCTGCTTTTAAATGACCTTAATCATCCAATGATATTTGAGTAATTAATGACCTTGTCCTTCAAACTTTGACCCAGAATCTAATAAACTTGTAACTGGACAATGGCCAATCGTCCTACAATTTTTATGCAATATATGGTTGAATACTTTTTGAGTTATGCGAATAACAAGATGATAACTAAATAAATTCTGTACTACATATAACCTTCCACTTTCTGCGAAGTTAACTTACAACCGAATGATCCACAATTAATATCTTTCTTGAACAAGCATTGCAAATATTTTAGATTCTTAACTAATATCTGTTCAAACTATATATTTTGTATTTAAGTTTTTTTGCATTTGTATACCATTTATTATATTATTTTGGTCTATACATCAATGCAATAAGAAGTGTATTTCAATAATATGTAGATATTAAACTTTAGCTATTACGCTGGCACCAGATGTTTGTATATACAAGTTTCAGGCGTTCGTGAAGCATTCAAAAGTTGAACACATAAAACATATATATATATTTTTTTCGAGACATCTGTTTCCCCTTCTACAATGAAAGCAACGGCCACAACGATAGCTGGATCAAAATCCATCCTCCTTTCTCAGCGGATTGTAAAACCAAACTGAGTCTGGTTTGTACAATTATATTGACACGCGTGTGTGAGCAACCATAAATTGTCAATTATATTGTGCAACCAGACTTGCGCAATATAATTGATCGTGTATGGGCCGCTTTAAAGCCTTGTTACACGGTGCGAGTAAACGTGAGAACTGGCCTAGCCAGTAACTGTAGTGTAGCTACTCGCACAGTGTGACCGCATCAGTCAAGTAACTGTAATGAAAATTCAATGCTATGAACATTGAGCTACTGGCATGTGAGTACAATGGGACAGCTACTGTACACTGTCATGACAGTCACTCACACCGTGTAACAAGGCCTTAAAGGTCTGAACAATAAGAGTTTCATTTTGATCAGTTATAAACTGCATTGTAAGATTTACACTATAGTTTGAATCAAGTCTGATGAAGGGGATCGTATAGTGGTTTTGCTATAGCTACCAATAATACTCATCCGATTGAGCTGAGATTTTAACCTGAGGTATAGAATGCTCCAAATCTTTGAAGTTGCTCTTGTTAATTTTTCATTTTGGAGCCCCATCCCCCGTATGGGCCGAAAAACCTGTTAAAAAAATCGGTAAAAATTTCAAAAACCACTATACGATCTCCTGAAGTATGGCGAAATGAAGGAGAGCAGCTGTGTCTCTGTGAGAGTCACCTGTAGAGAGAAAAACAGACACATTTTAGTAGTAGAGCATGAAAACATGGCACAATGAAAATTTAAATAGAAAGTGATTGATAGAGGTAAATTGTATTTTGACACTTTTATAATAGTAATTGTAACTGTATGGTTACAATTTGGTTCAATAAAAAGAGTAGTATTAAATAAGGAATTCATAATATTATATATATATATATAAATAATAAGAATTTCCAATGAATAATAAGTATAGTGGAGTTATTTGGCAATTTCCTTCTAATCAATTTTTAACAAATATTAAATTTAATGTATGGTGTGAAAATCAATGAACGGTGGGACTTAGAAACATCACATACCCTTGATACAGTGGTAAGCCAGGAGCAAATGTCCTCCGGTGGCGAAATCCAGACGTCTCACATAGTTGTAAAGTTTAGCCGGACCTTTCTTCTACCAGGATAACTGAATGGAAATGATGTCTGGGCTATGAGGTTGACTAGCCACATCAGTACGTAAAAAGATTCCACTCGATATTGTGCCTGTGGATCAGAAGTAGACGACCAGCCTGCAGATAAGAAGATACAGGACACATCACCACGACAGGATAAGCACCCATCTGCAGATACTCGAAGTAAAAGTTATTTTATGTGAGGTTCCATAGCAGTGGCTGTACAAATTTTATTAACAATCACTGCCAAAGAACTCCGAGATAAATATATCTTATAAATATTGATAAACTTAAAATAATTGATAAAAAGTAGACTATTTACTACGGTGTAGGTCAAACCAACACAAACTAGCGATGTATTACCAAAGAGATTTCTACTATATATAACTCCTAAAATTACTAACTTTTAATATCTAACTTGATAAAACACATCGGGTGTTTATTTATTCATTTCCATATTTGGCGTCCATTCTTAAGAATGACAGGAGAAAAATACAAAATTGGAAAGAAATGGACATTTTTATATGTAACCAAGTCAGTAATTGCGACCAATTCGCTTATTGCGACCAATTCACTTATTGCGACCAATTCACTTATTGCGATCAATCCACTTATTGCGACCAATTCACTTATTGCGACCAATTTGCTTATTGCGACCAACTCACTTATTGCGACCAATTCACTTATTGCGACCAATTCACTCATTGCGACCAATTTGCTTATTGCGACCAACTCACTTATTGCGACCAATTCACTTATTGCGACCAATTCACTTATTGCGACCAACTCACTTATTGCGACCAATTCACTTATTGCGACCAATTCACTTATTGCGATCAATCCACTTATTGCGACCAATTCACTTATTGCGACCAATTTGCTTATTGCGACCAACTCACTTATTGCGACCAATTCACTTATTGCGACCAATTCACTCATTGCGACCAATTTGCTTATTGCGACCAACTCACTTATTGCGACCAATTCACTTATTGCGACCAATTCACTTATTGCGACCAACTCACTTATTGCGACCAATTCACTTATTGCGACCAACTCACTTATTGCGACCAACTCACTTATTGCGACCAATTCACTTATTGCGACCAATTCACTTATTGCGACCAATTCACTTATTGCGACCAACTCACTTATTGCGACCAATTCACTTATTGCGACCAATTCACTTATTGCGCCCAATCCACTTATTATAATTAAGCAACTATAAAGGTTCGTCCAAACGTTTCGACAAATCAGAAAAGCTTTCGTCCACAAGAACCCAAACAATCTCATTTCTGCCTGTGTTCGTGTCGAAACGAATGCAATATGAACAGGAAAGTGGAAATTTCCGTGCACGATTCTGCATTATAATTCATTGAAAAAATTGTTTTTTATGTTGTGGATATAGAATACCTAATAACTTAGCAATACTAGAAACAGTAATGGATTTTAAAAATGCTTACCTATGTGTACCAAGTCTATGTAAAATATAAAACTTTTGCAGTAAATGGATTATGATAAGTCTATTAAAATTTTCTAAAGTTCAGATTTGTTCACAACCATTGTTAACGCTCACATTTTGAATGCTGTTAAAATCCACTTTCCGAGTACTTTGGGTGACCGAGTATTGTGACGTTCCTTCGAAGTGTTAGCCAGAAGAATGTAACTAGCTGTAGCTACCTTATAGTTCAAATAAAATAAAAAAAACACATAAACAATACTTACGTATTTATAGGAAGGTACTCGAAAATGTTAATCATTAATTAAATTGACTCTTATAAATAAAAATTTATTCAAATTTATTTCCAAACATCTAATCAAAGAATTTAACTAGTGTAAACAACGTATTAAATCATTCGTATCTAAACTGGTAACAATTATCAAATTGACTCCATATATCATGAATCTTCATTGAAATAATAATTCGATTCATGTGTTCGCGAACCATTATATTCAACATGTCGAACAGCACGGACAGTTACAAATTTGTTCACCGTTTCACGATTACGGACACAGCATTTCAGAGAGAAATTGGCATTTGTCGGAGCGTCTTGATGGGCCTTAACATGAAGAAGGTAACCATGAAACCAAGGGAAGTATATTGATATGATATTTTTATTATTTTAGGATTTTTCATTCAATTTCAATATGTTATTTTATCTATATAAAATACCAGTCTATGCAAAAAAAAAATTATTTCGAAAAGGAATTGTAATACTGCATGGTATAATATAATAGACATCAATAAATTACTAATATTAAGACACGGATATGAAGTGGATTGTTAATTAAGCAACATCAATATTAATACAATTGACAACTCGTTATTTTACACTAGAGTGACTAGACAATTGTAATATCGTAACCTCGTATCATTAATATTAATAACTGCTATTAATAAACTTAGCAAATCGACTGAATTAATAATAAAGTCAATATATGTAACTCATTCTTGTATTCATAATTATGAAATGTTTTAATTTGAACCAACACGATATAAAATATTATGCTCCAATGTCAACTGTCGGGAAATTCTCTTCTAGATTATTAATGCATTGATTTATCAACTTGAAAATAATGCTCATTTGCGATATGCCAGTCGTGTGATGTCTTCCATCTGCGATTTTTAAGTTAATGCAAATTAGATTTTGAAGTGCGATTGGTTTTTGAAAGGCTTGTCTTATGCAATTTGAAGTCACTTTATCGATGCATCAGACCTTTTATTCCTCGAAATCAGGAACTGCCTCAAGATTTCATGCATAATCAATCATATAAAGTAAAAGCTTTGAAATGCATAGAGATTTCTTCTTCAAAGGGAATACTGCTGCCTTATACATCTCATGCCATTTCCATGCATGCTAAATTATTAAATAGTTAATGCTTTATTTGATTTAAAGTTTAAAGTAGTGTTGCAATATAAACTCAGCAATCTCGGTCATATTAAGCGGCTCAGTCGCTTAACACGTTAAGTATCGTTAAAGATAGGTTACCTTTTACCGCACAAGTTTGAAGGTTTTCAAAGAGAATGGTAACAAGCGTTCTGTCTGTTCCACTCAGTCTTTTCAAGTCATACATTTCTAATTCTATGGCAGATGTGCTCCAACTCACTAACACCAAATAAACATTTGTTTTTGTAGCGAAGTGTACATTTGGAGGAGAATCTTCGTTATGGTCGAGAAGTTCCAAGTCGACGTACCATTCGACATTAGTGCCACATAAACAATTGGAAAGGATCTACTGTGCCTCACAATCATCTAAGTCCAAATATCGACCAAGAAAATATTCTGATAATCAAAAAGTCCCAGGTCAGGACAAATACAAATGCTATGCTGGGATCAAGAAACCATTGTGTGAAAACATGTTTCAAATTCCAAGAGGTCAGGCCAAGGTGGAGGAGGGTTTTGCTGAAATGAACATTCGGTCATTTTGTGAATACATCGACAAGGACTTTTGGCAAACTGATTTGCCTCAATATGTCTGGCGAAATAGACAGCGTATGAAAGGATATTGGTGGGCATGGGACAACACACAAACTCTGCACTGAATAGCACTCAGTTAAACTCTATCAGCACTACCATGCTTATGGGAAAGTATAATAGAAACATTGATATGCTTTAATACGGGCTTGCTTGATAAATCAATTACCTTCTTGTTACATTTTTAAAGGTGCAAGAGATCAATAAAGGTTATTATTATTGGCCGATTATGGACTTTACCAGATTTAATATAAATATTTGTATGCAAGAGAAACATTAATAAAGAGAGATTCCATATAACGCTACAAACATAAACTTTTAATAAATCAAATGTAGGTTTAATTTTCAACTAAAGATTTTTATTCTATAAAAAGAATAATACAGTAAGTTATTTTAAGATTCAAGAACTGGTATTATTATCTTCTTCTTCCACATCCGCAGACAGAAATAAGAATAGTGTACTATCATCCCAAACTACACTACACCATCTGAACTACACCACCCACACACACTACACCACCCAAACTACACCACCCACACACACTACACCACCCAAACTACACCACCCACACACACTACACCACCCAAACTACACCACCCACACACACACTACACCACACTACACCACCCACACACACTACACCATCCACACACACTACACCACACTACACCACACACACTACACCACCAAAACTACACCACCCAAACTACACCACCCAAATTACACCGCCCAAATCCCTCACACTAGTTTCTATTTAATGGTTTACACCACTTCTCTCACACCAGTTCAAGGGTTTACACCACTTCCCTCACACCAGTTCAATGGTTTATACCACTTCTCTCACACCAGTTCAATGGTTTATACCACTTCCCTCACACCAGTTCAATGGTTTACACCACTTCCCTCACACCAGTTCAATGGTTTATACCACTTCTCTCACACCAGTTCAATGGTTTATACCACTTCTCTCACACCAGTTCAATGGTTTATACCACTTCTCTCACACCAGTTCAATGGTTTACACCACTTCCCTCACACCAGTTCAATGGTTTATACCACTTCTCTCACACCAGTTCAATGGTTTATACCACTTCTCTCACACCAGTTCAATGGTTTATACCACTTCCCTCACACCAGTTCAATGGTTTATACCACTTCTCTCACACCAGTTCAATGGTTTATACCACTTCCCTCACACCAGTTCAATGGTTTACACCACTTCCCTCACACCAGTTCAATGGTTTATACCACTTCTCTCACACCAGTTCAATGGTTTATACCACTTCCCTCACACCAGTTCAATGGTTTACACCACTTCCCTCACACCAGTTCAATGGTTTATACCACTTCTCTCACACCAGTTCAATGGTTTATACCACTTCTCTCACACCAGTTCAATGGTTTATACCACTTCTCTCACACCAGTTCAAGGGTTTACACCACTTCCCTCACACCAGTTCAATGGTTTACACCACTTCCCTCACACCAGTTCAATGGTTTATACCACTTCCCTCACACCAGTTCAATGGTTTATACCACTTCTCTCACACCAGTTCAATGGTTTATACCACTTCCCTCACACCAGTTCAATGGTTTATACCACTTTCTCACACACCAGTTCAATGGTTTACACCACTTCTCTCACACCAGTTCAATGGTTTATACCACTTCCCTCACACCAGTTCAATGGTTTATACCACTTCTCTCACACCAGTTCAATGGTTTATACCACTTCCCTCACACCAGTTCAATGGTTTATACCACTTCCCTCACACCAGTTCAATGGTTTATACCACTTCTCTCACACCAGTTCAATGGTTTACACCACTTCTCTCACACCAGTTCAATGGTTTATACCACTTCTCTCACACCAGTTCAATGGTTTACACCACTTCTCTCACACCAGTTCAATGGTTTATACCACTTCCCTCACACCAGTTCAATGGTTTATACCACTTCCCTCACACCAGTTCAATGGTTTATACCACTTCCCTCACACCAGTTCAATGGTTTATACCACTTCCCTCACACCAGTTCAATGGTTTATACCACTTCCCTCACACCAGTTCAATGGTTTATACCACTTCTCTCACACCAGTTCAATGGTTTATACCACTTCCCTCACACCAGTTCAATGGTTTATACCACTTCCCTCACACCAGTTTAATGGTTTATACCACTTCCCTCACACCAGTTCAATGGTTTATACCACTTCTCTCACACCAGTTCAATGGTTTACACCACTTCCCTCACACCAGTTCAATGGTTTATACCACTTCCCTCACACCAGTTCAATGGTTTACACCACTTCCCTCACACCAGTTCAATGGTTTATACCACTTCCCTCACACCAGTTCGATGGTTTACACCACTTCCCTCACACCAGTTCAAGGGTTTACACCACTTCCCTCACACCAGTTCAATGGTTTACACCACTTCCCTCACACCAGTTCAATGGTTTATACCACTTCCCTCACACCAGTTCAATGGTTTACACCACTTCCCTCACAGAAACTTCCTAATTTCGGTCAGTACTTATCATCAAAGACTCGGGCAAATCTTTTTAATCTGCCACGGATTTTATTATTAGGCTCCAGACATATTCCAAGTCGCATTTCCTTTGATATGAGGAAAAATAACCAGCAATTCGATGGAGCTGGCTTTTTAGAGTGTGAATGCAAGGCAATTTGCCCCTCCTTTTGATCTCCTCTATTTTGCCTCTTTATTATTAACACTCTACTCTTACAGACTATTGCACTGATTTAGCCTCTTTAAGCCTGTGATGTAATGATTGCATCTTGCAATGCAGATTCTATAATGATGAGCCTATTATAGCTGGTAAATATTCAATATTAAATCATACTTTTACCGTAAGTCTTTAATCAATCGCTCTTTCTGAAGTCTGTGAGAGAATGAAACGGACTTCCTAGGTTAGAACTGTTGTAATTTGGATCAGTCTCACTTATATCCATTATAAATTATAAATTTTATGTAAATATGTAGGATGCTTCTAACTTTAATCGACTTCAAGGTTACATTTACTATCATTTTTTCTCAATCTATAAGTGCACTAAAACGTATATTGCGTAGGAGAATTTCATTCAAAATCCTTGTCTCCAGAAATAATCGACTTAATATCCCCTTGATATGGATAATCAAGGTTATAAGCTATCAAAAGTTATCAAAGTTATATCATCAGATATAACTAAACTGAAAGGCATACTGTTAGTTATGAGCATTGACTTCCATTGAAGGAACAGCTTCTCAGAGCACCACTTTGTCCAAACCTCAGATGCAATGGAGCACTACCGGCAAAATGAGTTACCGAGGGAAACTTTGTTACCAAGTTACCGTAACGTTGAGTACCGAATCAATGAGGGAAGTAACTACAATTGAGTGGCTATGTACGTGTGTGTTTTTTAGATGCTCAAAGATGGCGCGCAGTTGCTAGGAAGATGACTGGAGAATAGCTTTACACGTCATGTGAATAAACATGTAAAAACAATCTTATTATAGTAACGTAATTTAGTTCATTTAAATAGTTATTACAATTTTTGACTCACAATTATGTACTTTAACGAGAGAAAATGTTAGGAAAAAGAGAAACTGTCTGAAGTCAAAATATTGGTCTGCAAAAGGACATAAAATATTGATCAGATATAGGCTCTAAGACCATTCTTTGGGAGGATAAAAACAATCATTTGGATGAATTATTCATGGTCAGAGACACGAACTTTGGCACACAAGAAATATAATAAATCTTAAACATTACAGGAAATCGGACAATGTTTATGGTTGGGTGAGGTAGTCCATATTTTATCATACGCAGCCATTTGTTTCTTGAACATCATTTTTGTGGCCATCTGTAATTCATTTGGTATTGAATCAAAGTAAAGAGGTTTTGATATGAATAAAAAGGAGAAATTTCTTTCGAATGTTATTATATTGTATTTGAATTTATTGATATCAATATACTATTTAATCATTTACATATATTATAGATGTTTTTTTCCTCTGATGCTCCTGGCAATAGAATTACAGGAACGACCGAAAGAAAATCTCTGAATGATAATTCTATTTATAAAATAGCCGGGGGAGTGCATAAAATGTTCCATTGGAGCGTCATAGCAACGCCTTCAGCTCTTTACATTGCTCGTCGACATTGCAAGAGATTAGGTTCGGCTGGAACTTGGCGGATTATGCCCAAAATTACGACCTGGCAAAACGGCAGATGCAATTCCAAAGTCTCAGTCGAAGATTAGCCGGTAAAACTTCAAATTGATTCTTATTATAGCGATCCCGCTGAAATTAGGACTGGGGATTAGGCAACTAAAGTTCCCGGCGACATATTCATTTCAATTGGAGTAATGGTGGAAGAGATATGAATTATTTAATAGCTTTCTCTCGTAACTAAGAGGTTAGTTGTGACGAATGAGGGATAGAAGAAACTAACGCTGTAATTGAGAGTCGCAAACAGATGGGTTCTGGCACCTTACTTTGCGTGATTTTACTGCGTGACTGTGGGTAAGAACATTATTTATAGAAACCAGATTAACAAACATAATGGAATCAAAATACGCATGTATAATATGTCATTTTTCTTTATTAATGTATTCATAAATAAATATAATTTATATATTTGAATTAATTTCATTGTTTTCCATTTAGGTTACTTTTCTAAATTTCTACCTACCTAACATAAATTGTTCACTATCCATATTATCATGGTCTAACATTACCTAAAATCCTTTCAGAGGTAACAAAAATAGTTAGCTCATTTATCTCTGAGTGTAATTCTGCTGTCGTGCTTCTTTCGATTTCTCTTTGTTCGAGCTGACATATATAGCAGTGCGATGAGAGAGCGTGTCAGTCTTCATGTAGCTTCATTAGAGGCCGGTATTGCTATGACGGATCTGAGATGTCTTCTGCAATTGCAACATCAAAACAAAAATAAACCATAACAATATTATCTACTTATGTATGCTGCTCAATGTTTTATTTTAGGAAAAGGTTTTTTGAATTGTTCACAACTGGGGATTAATATTAATAATTAATCCCCAGGCTTATCCTGGGGATTAAAAAATAGACAATACGCACGGAAATAACTGTATACATTGGAATAACAGGAAGAGATTGAATTACTTCAGTTTAGGTGACAAATTGTACGTGTATTTTATTTTGAAATATCATATTCAGCGAAAAAAACTTATAATTCCATAGAAAAAAAATGAGAAGCAGAAATATTTCATATAAGAATTAATGCTACTTATACGGTATATTTTATTGATGCTAGTGGCATAATCTTTTTATTTCAGACATCTGGGTTTCAAATTGATACTTTGTATCATGGTTGTAAAAAGAGGGCGAGACTAATTAATTTGTCAATCGCAGAGAAGTTGAAAATGAATTGTTCAACTGTTTGAAAAATCAATACAAAGTTCATGAAGACTGTTCCAACCTCTGGAAAACCAAAAGGTGAGGCCTTAAGTGGAATGGGGAACAAATCCACAAGAACAAATAGGTGCGGCTTACGATGCATTTGTTCCTAAACTGAAGCGGTACTTCGTATACGGGTGGTTATATAAAATAAAGGAAATACTGTAGGTACAGTTAGTTTATTGTTCTATTTATATATTAAAAAGTTAGTTGTTTTAGTTCAAAAACATCTTGTAGCGCAATTTCGAAACATTAAATTTTACTCGCAGTATAAAACATTACGGGAGCATTAATCAATTGCCTCTTCATTTCCCTCTTTCACTTTGTGGCCCTCACTGTTGCTTAATGAATATTAATGGGAAAGCTTCAGTTAAAAGTCATTTCAATCATCAGAACTTCGTAAGGAATATTTTGCGTCGCTCTTAATTATCAATAATTTGATAATTACTCTTGCGCCGTTAAAACACCATTGATTAATTAATGACTTGTGATAATTATGAAGTTTGACGAGGGAATATTAATTAGACGACATCTCTGTAATTGCCCGTGTTACTAATTAGTGTTATCTGTGTTATGTGTGTTAATGTGGAGTGTTACATGAGTGAAGTCACTTGGTGTTAGTAGAATTTACCAAATTGTACTTAATGTCACATTTGACGGAATTGCTAATTAAGTTGACTGTACTTTTTAATTCATTGATTGGTTATGTCTTATTTCAATAAAAAATATTCCTAGAACTTAAATGAAGACTAATTGACATTAATTAAGAAACTTAATTGGATTTAAAATAAATTTATGAATTAATAGGAGTTTGTATTAATTTCCAGGTTGATCACTGAAGTTTATTTTTTATAATTAAAGAAAAATAAATTAAATGTCTATTGGATTTGAAGATCAAAATTAAAGAAAATTAAATTGTTTATCACAAAAGAACAAACAAAAAAGAAGTACGTTTCAGTTAAAGTCAACTTATGTTCAATACAGGCAGGCCCCGATTTAGTTACCAAATCACGACTCAGTTTAATTACCAAACGGTAGTTAAAGTGAGGAAAAGAAGTGACAAGAAATTTATAATTGTCACTCCTTGATTATACATCTCATTTTCTATGAGTTATAATGAAAGAAAATTTGTTTTCGAGGTAGAGTACTTTATGTTTAATAAACAGTGTTTCAGTGTTTGTCACTTTGATGAAAGTTTAAAGTAGTGAATTAATTAAAGGTTTCAATATTCAACCATAGCTTAACTCTCACTCAGTATAGGTGAGTAATTAATAGATACTCAATAATTATTGTGTTACATTGAACAAACAACAATTTAATGCTCTATGCAATATTTTTGGAAGTATAGGGTACTAAGTTCCAAGTTATTGGTTGGTTCTAGAATTCCGGACACCTCAGAAAAAAAATATAATAATTATTATTTAACTTCTATTCTAATTGGTATCAAGAATAACAATTGAAAAAAAAAGTTAAATAATGATTTTTATATAGAGATTTTTACGTGTTCGAAAATATGGAACCGTTCGATAACATGGAACTAACCCTAGAATTGTTCATGTTGAATTTCTGAACCAATTGCTTCTAATAACCTCAACTAGATTTTAACTTCAATGTTTTTTTTTAGTTACCGTGAAATAATCACAAAAAATTGTCTCCGTTTTCTATGTCTATGAAATAATAGGTACCACTTTTATTAAAGCGGGTATAATTAAAGCGAGGCCTGCCTGTATAGCAATAGTTTTTCCAATATAGTTAGAAATGATATCAGCATTATAGTTAGCAATATAGTTAACAATATATATAGTTAGTAATATAGTCAGCAATCGTGCGCGGACAGAATGCCTACTGACAAATACCTAACGGACAAAATGACTAAAATTAATTTAAACTTAGTTCAAATGCAGAAATTGTGGACAAAGATTTAAAATAAGTGAGACTAAGTGGAAACAAAGAGTTTTGTCTCAGTGGGAGTTTATTAAATCGCTTTCACATTGAATATGAACATTCGTATCTCAACGTGCTTAGTGTAAACACACAGAGAAAAAAGTTTACTCATATTTAATGGGTCAACAATTTATGTTTTGAATCAATTTATTACGTGAGTTGGTTGGACTATATTCATGTTTTCACGTGTGTCAAAACAACTATGACGTGGTGTGTAGTTAATTCAAATCATTTTATGGATTGAATCAACTCACTATGAGAGTTACAGTTACATTTTGGGAGTTTGAACATATGTTAAAACAACTATGACATAGTGTGTTGAAGTAACTCACAAAGATTGTTAATCCAATGTATCTGGTGTATGAATTAACTTACTATGAGAGTTGGCGCTACTTTTTTTGAAGTTTAGGTGCGAGTTAAATCAACTATGACATAGTGTGTTATAGTAACCCACAAAGACTGTTAATCCAATGTATTATGCAGTGTATGAATTAACTTACTATGTGAGTTGGCGCTACTTTTTTGTAAGTCTTGGTGTACTAAAATAATCCACAAAGACTGTTAATCGTATGTATCTGGTGTATAAATTAATTTACTATGAGAGTTGGCGCTACTTTTTTAAGTTCAATTGAGTATGTGGCAACTTATGCTTTCCTCAAAGTCAATTAATCAGTTGACACTTTACAGTTCAAATTTTGTTTTAAGTGTGTTACGTGTCGAATGTGAACGCTCCTCAATACCATTTTAGTTCAAGTGCAAACAGTAGCGTTATATGCACTAAATAGTATTATCGCTGCCGATCGATTAATAATTATTACTTAATTCCATTAATACATAGATAAATGTCTGCCTAAATATTTTAAAGTTTTGAGGATTGATAGACTGGCGGCTAGGTAGTTATTTGAAGAGCTGATTATCAGTATATAACTTGTCATAATAATAAATTTTGATAACTTCCTTCCAGTTTGTATACTGATATCACAAACTAATTTTCCTCGATTATTATATGTTAACTTTTTAAGAATCATACACCTACCTAGTTGTTTTTTTCAGTGTCAATACCTTCTACATAGGTTAGGCAGTTTACTGCGCTGTCCTCAGATAGGGTAAGTTCCAAATTATCAGGCGATTTCACATTTTCAGTCACGTATGAAATAATTATAGTATATAGCTACCTAATAGCTAATTAAAATGAAAGTCTATTAATTATTTTATATAGTTTTTCTTAGGTGACCGAAAATGTGGAACCGTCCGATAATTTGGAACTTATCCTAGTATCTCAAGTAAAGTGTTCTGATAATTTATATATTTTGAAACTAGTTAGTGTACCTATAGGTAGGGTTACACAGGTAAATTCAGTTCTTTAATTTCTAATTGCGGCCCTATTAAGAAAGTCTCAAAATCATTCTGAAATTAGTTTAGCTATATATTGAATTGCTGAATATCATGATAAGTTCAATTTGTGATAGGTTCTATTTATTTCACGAGTGCTTTGAAGCCATGAAGGTTATTAATGTTTCTGAGATAAGAGACCGCAGTTAGTTAGAGTGCCGCAATTTACCTTCATGACCCTAGTTTTCTATGATCGGGAGAACTCCGTCCAGGGAGGTTGTTGGGAAAGCTTCTTCAAGGAAAGTAGTACAGAGAACTCCCTCCATGGAGGTAGCTGGAAGAACTCTCTCCAGGGAAGTAGCTGGAAGAAATCTCTCCTGGGAGGTACCTTGAAGATTTCTCTCCAGGGAGGTAGCTGGAAAGAACTCCATTCACGGAGGTAGCTGGTAGAACTCTTTGCTATATTTCCTGAATCTACTTTCAGATCTTTATGAAGAATTGATGGAGTAGATTAACGTCATCAGCCATCGAAGTCCTCTTCAATTCCTTAGAATGATTCAGGAACTATTATGCTAGTTCAAAGTACTTATTTGAAACTGTTAGATGATTTTTAAATATGTATTTGCAATATTATTAGCTCTTACTTTTTCATATGCTTTTTGGGATTCTAGACATGAAAAGAATGACCTTTCTTGAAAAGAAAATTTAAGCTGTCGATATCTTATCACAAAAGGAGTAAGTGATGTAATTGATAATGTATATAAATGATACTAAGAATTTCTATTCAATATATATTAAAATACGAAACTCTTATTTCAGGATTTTGCAACCTAAAGTCGTAACAGACAGTGATGAGGATTCAGATTGTACTTCTAAATAATAAATCTAAAAACTTAAAAGTTTATATTTCGTTTTCAATTTCACTTTTGTAATTCTATAAGCATATTTCTATATCAGTGCCTATTAGTAAGATGAATTGCACTAAAATATGGTTTAGAACATAAAGGCTTTAAATTATTCATTAAGTTATAGTATAATTGCAGCATATCAAAGATTTATTCTATCAACATTTGTTTTTGTAATCTAGCCTGGTTAATTGATTTATTTACCCTACCTATTTATCAACTGACCTATTGGAGTTATTTAAATCAACTACTACACGAGTAGTCGATATAACCTACACGAGTAGTCGATATAACCTACACGAGTAGTCGATATAACCTACACGAGTAGTCGATATAACCTACACGAGTAATTGATATAACCTACACGAGTAGTTGATATAACCAACAAGAGTAGTTGATATAACCCACACGAATAGTTGATATAACCCACACGAGTAGTTGATATAACCTACACGAGTAGTTGATATAACCTACACGAGTAGTTGGTATAACCTATACAAGTAGTTGGTATAACCTACACGAGTAGTTGATATAACCTACACGAGTAGTTGATATAACCTACACGAATAGTTGATATAACCTACACGAGTAGTTGGTATAACACATAGGAGTGATTGGAGAAACATACACAAGTAGTTGATCTAACCTTGTTTTGTAGTTGTTATAACCATTACATATAATTGGTTCAACCATCACGAGTAGTTTTGACTATCACAGATAGTTGTTGTGACCATCGGGAATTTAAAATAATCAACTCACATATGTGTTGTTTTAACCAACGTCAATTTAACTCATTTTAAATAGTACCTGCAACTCACCACGTAGGTAGGCGCACAGATAAACCATAAAATTTAGTCAAAACAAATCAAATATGATTTGATTCAACTAATCCTTTCTCTGTGTGTACCCTCTTATTTTATATCACTGTGTTTGTGATTTATCACTAAAGTTTTTGTTTTATTTATCAAATCACTCTAAGAAATAAAATTCTACATCTTGCCATTTTTATTGGATATCAATAATCATCTTATTTTATTTTGATTTTTTTAAATATTGTTTATTCTTTTAGATAGCTATAATCATCTTCAATCTATAGTGATGTTTATAGTTGCTTTTGAAATTCTTAAGCAAGTTAAGTTAGTACTGACCTGTAATTATATAACTACTCTGGTTACAAAAAAAGCCGCCGATATTTGTTTTATTCAACTACCTTTATAGTATTAGAAGTTCCGTTGGAAAAAAATACAGTATTCTTTATGAGATGTAACTGAGACGTAGTATATATTTTTTTCTTATGTTTTACATAAATTTTTAGAAATATTATTTGATGTTCAATGATAAGGTTTATAACAATAGAATGTATTCTGTTCTTTATTTACCGATAATCATTCCATTACAGATATCACTTCAATGTTTTCTATTCTGTCCTTTTATTTAAATATGGAGTTAATTCTTTTATTCACTTTGCAACATTCTTTTACGTCATTAATTTACAATTTCTATTTTCTATATTCATATATTTTGTACATTAGGCCTTTTGTCCGTTAGGCATTTTGTCCTATAGGCATTTGGTCCGTTAGGCATTTTGTCCTATAGGCATTTGGTCCGTAGGTATTTTGTCCTAGTACCATCAGCAATATAGTTAGCAATGAAGTCAGCAATATAGCTAGCAATAAAGTCATCAATATAGTTAGCAATATAGTTAGCAATATAGTTAGCAGTATAGTTAGCAATATAGTTAGCAGTATAGTTTATCTTCAGCTCTCACTAAGGGCGCAGTTGTGGCTGTTCCTCTCTAAGCCTCCAAAGGGCTCTTAATGCTCCAATCAAAGCCACTGGCACAGAAAGAAGAATGAGTTGGGATCCGAAACTATCCAATGGTGCACTGGCAGGGGTAGCTTCTTTTAGGCAGTCAATTACTGAAGTGAATTAAGAGTAGAGTCAGCTGTCAATCACAGATTGTATTTCTTGTATCAAACACTTTATTCCAATAAATAATCTACCAATTTCCTTGTGTAGAGTGAAGAATCTATCTTTAATATTTCCTATGTGAATAAAATATTATTTTGAATCAAATCCTTGAAGCGATTTTATATCCCTATTATTACACTTTCTTCAAATTAATCTTGAACTCTCTTCTTTTCTGTGCTGCCATCCAATTCAATTCGGAATCCAAGATTGTAACATTCAACTTTTGATCGTTCGAAATCTGTAGAGAAGAAAAGGAAGAAGTTCCCATCGGACTGAAGTTAAGAGTACTTGAAATCTTATTCGAATTGTGATGAAGTCAATCAAAACATTTCGGTACTTTGACTCGCAATCTATTTGATGTCTTTTCTAGCGTGGTAGGTAGTCTCAACGATCAAATAAAATCAATAGATATTGTGATTAAAAATATATTGATGTTTTGGAACTCTTATTCTCGAGTCGCTTTTGCTTATATGTTCACCTTTATTTTGTGTCTATTTTGGTATGTTTACAGAAGAAGCGACAATAACCAATTTGTGAATCGTTATTGAATTGCGATTCTATTTTTTTCGTTCAGGAGGTTGAGTTATTGATATATTTTAATTAGATAGAATACAATATCAAGGAGGATTGAGAAATTAGTTCAGTTGCATCATAATTTCTCTAGAACTCCTCACATCAAAATAACCGAGGGAAAAGGATCAACATATCATCCAAAAAATACCTCTGACCCTCAACAACGAAAAGGTTTTATGAGTATGAAAAGAGTCGATAAGGTTATTCGATCCAATGTAAACAAGATCAGGCCATGAATGGATGACTCTAAATCATTTTGGTGCATGAACATTGTGACCTGTTCTGTAGGAGAAAAGATATGCTACTCCTGGTGAGAAAGGATCTACCAGTTGTATCTAATAGAATCAAACACCTCTAATTGAATTAAAATACAATAACATTTTTATATAATACATATTAGGGTTAAAGCTTCCATTCGTTTTGTGGTGATAACAGAATAATCAAAATCAAACTAAGGCATCACGTTATCATGGAAATATTATTCGAACTGAAAGGAAAATTAAACCGGATGATTTATTTTCTAAGTGGAATTTAACCTCCAATTTTGCTTTCACTGGTGCAGATAACTGCTTGTGGCAATGTATGTAGATGTTCGTGTGGTTATTGCACAAAAACAATCATTTATTGTTGCATACAAAGTTAATGCATAATATGTGCTCAGTGTACTTCTTTATATGTTTGAAGGTTAATACCATGAGATATGATGTTAACTTTTAAACTTGATAGTGCGTGCTGTTGAGTTGCGTGTTAAGGAAATATTATTATGTTACCTAGATATAGGAGATACATTTCAAAAATTATATTTAGTTTCGAGTAATTGAATTATGGAATGTATACTGGATAGCTTATACATAAAAGAAAGTATAATTATTTAGCAATCCCTAAGAGGAACTTTATGATATGTATTATCGTAAAACATGTGGAATATCCTGGCTACCAAGAGGCAGTCTGCATTATTTTGCAATTATCTATTACCTTATCTTGCTTTGATATTTTGTAAGGCATTGCTGACAACAAGGAATTATTGCTGGGATATTAAGTAAATATAATATTAAGGAAAGGAATGAATAAATGCTTCAGTTTCTACGATTTAAGGTTAGTCTACATACATTAGTTTCAATCGTTTCAGGTTGTCTGAAAACCTTCAATCCTAAAAGGCTGTGAAGCAAGTGAATCTAATTATTTGATTTTAATGTTCGATTATTTAATTGTTATTATTATTTCTTAATATATATTGTACACCGTTTTGTAATTTTTAAAAAATCCAAATTGTATTACACCAACTAGCAACAAAAGATGACTATTTTTGGTAACAGAATTAATCGGAAGCGGTAACTGTGTTAAGTATTTCTTAATTGAAATTTGGAAGACATTTTCTGATGTGAGAATAAGAGTTCAAATTATATAGTTTATATGGCTAACTAAGTTCAGTAAATGACGGTACAGAGAAGTGCTATAAAAAGTATCTTTTTAATTCAGTTAATATTATATTACCAGATTTGAATGAATTCAGTCTCTATTTTCTGTTGATTTTCAGACTAACTAAATAGTGAAGTATTTGGTGACATTTGACATTTTCATCAAGGTACTCTGGCCTGGTAAACAAAAGTGACATTCCAATTTGATTTGTTCTACAGATTGCTTTGACATCAGATATCAAGACATTTCAAAATGAATAATCACTGGATTAGAATTTCTTTGTTTTTTCCTCTTTCTAAATCTCTGTAATTTGAAGAGGATTTAATTCTTTATCAAAATGGAAAATAAACACAACAACAAACAGATATACTAAAGTGGCTCAATAATTACTATTAGTTAGCATTTTATTTTGAATAAATATTTCTTTGTTTTACAAAACTATTTTACAATTAAAGTTTATTATATCAGAATTATATATTCTGAAAAGTACCAAAATTCACCCCTCCTATATTACGATTTAAATTTTAACTACCTACGTTATTTACTTTATATTGTGGTGATAAAAATATATTTAAACTAAAGGCATATGCCATTAATATCAAGAAAAAAATAAAGATTATATCAAAGAAGTGTTCAATTATTTTACTACAGCCTCCTTATTACTGTAAAGTTTCATTATTTCAATCGAGCTGTATCGTATGTTTCCAGTTTCAACTCCTGCATTATCTATGCATTAAGTCATTACTACATTTAAGAATTGAAACTTAAGGATTGGGCGTAAATACGGATGCAAATGTAAGTGGATAAAAAATGTAACGAAAAATATAGAACTCAATTTATAGATTTATATTATTAGATAAACATCATTACAGAGGAGTAATACTAATTCTATTCAAAATGTCAGCCTTTGCATTTCATTACCACCTCCAGTATCTTCAAACACCTTCAGCCGCGGTATACAGATATTCTTGTAGAAATCTTACGTACACTCGCTGTAGAGTGATTTTAAGGGCCTTATTGCGATGAATTTTTCCATACCTTGGCTTCGAGGATGAACCATACCGAAAAGTCTACGGGATTCCAATCCGGGGAGGAGGGAGGCTACATTTCTTTGACCAAAACTTGAGAATAGGTTCTTTGTTGTGAGTAACATTCGCTCTGTGTTACATGACACAATCTTGTTGAAATGTCCACAATGTATCTTCGCCGAAGTGATCTTTACCACATTCCAACATTGTCTTCAGTATGTTTTCAACATAACATTTGGTGTTAATGAAGGAGACCTCCAGGCTTTTGAAACGGCGGCCCACACCATTACGAAAGATGGTTCCGTGGTTCCGGTATTCGGTTGACCTTTCTTCCAATTATTCTGTCATTTCTTCGATTCAACAGTAAAAACCACTTTTCCGAAAAGATAATTTCTTTGAAAATTTGTTTCCACACTTACGTTCCACCAAGCATGTGCAATTATAAAAAACCGAATTTATAAATGTTGGTGATTATAACCCCCCTCCCATACTAAGTTTCCTGTGTTTTATTTCTCATTTTCTCTCTCAGCATCTAGTAACATATGAATTGACAACAATTTAACTAACTTGGAGAAACAAAATAGAAGAAGTAGCAAATGATGTGGGTGTATATGCTGGTGTGTGGTTTGTATGCTGTGTGTACTGCTGGTGTGTAGTGTATATGCTGTGTGTATTGCTGGTGTGTAGTGCGGGTGTGTAGTGTATATGCTGTGTGTACTGCTGGTGTGTAGTGTATATGCTGTGTGTAGTGCTGGTGTGTAGTGTATATGCTGTGTGTAGTGCTGGTGTGTAGTGTATATGCTGTGTGTAATGCGGGTGTGTAGTGTATATGCTGTGTGTGTAGTTGGCGTCCATTAGGTTCCAAGCTGCTATAATTTGAATTTTCGATTTTTTTCTCATTTTTACCATTTTTTCCATTTTTTAACGCTACTTGCAGTTTTAGAGGATAGCGCTAGAGTTATTCTCTTCAACTACAAGGTCTTACATTTTGTGTTAAGTCACCTCTTCATTTTCCTCTTCCATCCGTGAGTGCAGTCACCGGTGCTTTTCGTCGATTCCAGGACAATAACCCCCCGTGCAATAAAAACCCCCGCGGTCAAAAAAAAAAACCGTGCAAAAAACCCCCCGGACAAAAAACCCCCAAGCAAAAAACCCCCGGTCTATATAAATAGCATAATTCATTTTTATTAATATATTAAACATTATTCAATGTAAACCAATAATTATTACATTTTCTTCGAAAATATGACAAATTTTTATGCAAAATAAGGTAGGGTCGGGAGGGGCGAATCTTGCGCACTAAAAACTTTTGGGTTTTGCAACTTAGTTTTTGCAGATAGACGGATAATATTTGACATGAAGAACCGCAATAAGGCCTTTTATACACCATCAAAAGGACAAAAAATTAGCATTTGTATAATCTGAGTTATTGACGAAAGTAGTGCGCAATTGAAATTGTCCTTGATGGGCCGATTCTTGCGCGCGAGAGGGGCGAATATCTGCGCACCCATTAATTCCTTTCCATAGTGAAAAATAGCACTATTGAGTGTCTAGATACTTACTATAAAAGTAATTCCAATGTGTTTAAAAGCATAAACAATCATATGATTCAAATTCAAAACTTGAGACAAACTTTTTTAGACCTGTTTACGTAAAGTTTGTTGAATGTAGGTGTGACGTCATGAATGTTGCTTTCTATTCAGGATTAATTTATGCTTGTAATATTAATTTATCTGAAGTATGACACTGTTATATTTACTTATTATGTAACTATAAATGTAATAAATAACTAGATGACGGGCACTCATAGAGCGAATACTTTTGCCACCGCTTATAAATGACCTTGACCTTTAACCTGTTCACTCCCAAAATATAAACAAATGATTCCTGAATATTGAAGCATCGTCCCGCCCAATTTCAGACAATTTGGTTGAATTCTTTTGTGTTATTAATGACCTTGACCTTTATTTTTACCTAATTGCTCCCAAAATCTAATAAATTGGTTCCTGCTGGATAATTACCAACCGTCGACCAAATTTCAGTTACTTTGATTGAATACATTTTGCGTTATAAATCAACTTGATCTTTAACCTGACCGCTTCCAAAAACTTACCAAACCGTTCCTAGATATTGACCAATCGTCTTATCAAATTTCAGAAAAATTGATTGAAAACTTTTTGAATTATTGAGTTATAAATGACCTTGAGCTTTGACCGGATAGCTCCCAAAATTTTTCCAAATGGTTCCTGGAGATTAGTCAATCGATCGTCTTACCAAATTCAAAGTAATTTGATCGAAAACTTTTTAAGTTATGTGAGCAACAAGATGACAAACCAAAATATGTCGCCCAAAAGATAACCTTACGCAATCTATGAAAGTAATAATTCTTTTTAGATGTCAAATATAGCATATATAACCAATTTAGAATACATATCTAAAACGTTATTCAAAATACTGTTACACTTAGATATTTTCACTTTATGTCTCTGAAATTACGATGATAAGAATATAGAAGCAAATGGGTTTTTCGTACATCTATTAGGTTACGTGGAATATTCACTTGCCATTGTAAGGTCGGGGAGATACCCAGGCCAAGAGAGGGTCCATATGTACTGAATCCCCTAGACCTTAAGGTTAGTCGTTGAACTCTAGCTTCCAGTCTTTCAATTCTTTCAAGAAAGGTAAAAATGTATCAGAATTTGAGAGTATAATGATACTATGAAGGTAGTAAAATTTCATCCAGAGTTCTGTCCCTAGTCTTGTAATAGGTAGAGCATTCCACAACAATATTATGAGGTCATGCTTCTGGGCGAAGACCAGATCGTCGGCAAGTATTATTGTTTTACTGTTTTAGGACCAAAGGTATTACTGTTTTAGGACCAAATGTTCCCAGGATAGAAGAAGAAGTTTCAATCGGGTTATTAGCAATAGCTTTTGACATTCTCTTTCAAAGAGGAAGAGTTCTTTGGTCTGTATACAAGAAGGTAGGTTGACCCACCTAATTCCTTTGGTGTTTTTCAAAGACCAACGGTTCTGGTTCTGCGCCAGAAGATCTCTGCTACGTCCTTTTCTATGAAATCATCAGTTTCGTTGTCAATAGTACCAACGTGAGCCTTAATAGTTATTCACAGAAGTGGATTATTGTGGTTATTCACAGATGCCCCAGTGACCACAGTACGTCCACACTAAGATTTACCCGTGTGGCTCCTCGTCCTCAAACAAGGAACGGCCTTTTAGGCCACTATGCTGTTTCAATAGATTTCATTCAGAAATATATTGGGTTGAAATATGGCGTTGAAGACGCCAAATTTCTTTGCGACAGAATCTTGTCAATTGACGTGATCACCACTCATGTGTCTTGTTTAAGTAGTAAAAAAGTTCACCATCTTGTTGTAAGATAAATGATTGATTTTTGAAGTGTTTTTTTATCCATCTAATAGCTGGAACCACAATACTGTTAAAAGAGGATTGATCTTAGGCCGTTCTCCACGAAAATCAGAGGAGACTCCCAAGTTTACGAGATAGGGGAAATCTTGGATATCTTCTGATCATGAATATTGAATTGGGTTGGCTTCAATAATGAAGAGTTTCTCGTTAAAAAAAATCTATTTCATACCTTGTCGTGTCCGCTTTAAGCTCTCCGAGAAGGACCTTTGTTCTCTCAAGTCTCTTTTGCTTTTTAAGAAGTGTGAGGACTTAGTGTTCTTTCATTTTGTATGAAGACAACTGAAGATCCTTCGTGATGATGGTTCTAATTGAAGTCTGTATCACATTCATGTATTTAGCTATATTTTTAATTTTTTCAAGTATTTCTTCGAGTCTTCAATATTGCACAAACATTTTTAGCCATTTTCTTTATTATAACAAGTACTCCCACTTCTACACTTCTAGGACAATTCTAAGAAGTGACAAGCTCAACGAAGCTACTATTCACAACATGGTGCAATGTCGATTTGCAACTTTTAAAGGTCCCCTCCAAGCAAATTATTTTATTGCTCGAATCAACGAGGTTAATGTTTCTTATCATTTTACTGCAAACCCCATAAAATTTGATTGCATATTTTTAATTTTATATGCCTTTAAAGATTTTTATAATCAAAACTCTACAAAACCTACTTTACTTTCGACTTTCTAATTTTCAGTCTGAAGAAGAAGAATGTACACCATTTGTTTTGATTGCCAACCAGGTATTTGGTTAAATAATTCTATTTATTATTCGTTTAAAGGTTCAAATTTGGATAAACTTATTATAGAAACGTTTATATACTTTTAGAAACAATTAATATCTTGAAAGAAGGCTGAAAACGCATTGTTAGTTTAAAAATCTAAATTTGAAATCAAAACAAAGAGTGTACAATCTTCTTTCTCGGCGTCAGGTTGGAGATTCGCTCGATTGTTGATCACAGAGTATTAAAAAACTTTAAAAGCAAATAATAAAATATATACTGAACCGAATTGTATGTGGTTTGCGGAATAATGATCGTAGACCTTAGTTCTATAATATTATGTAATAAACTCATTTTTTTCCCGGAGCCTGGAGAGGACCTTTACAAGCATAATGATATCAGAATTGGATTTCCCTGTACGATGGTTTAACCCTGTCATTTTAGACCTGATATTTTCGATTTTATTAAAAAGAACCGAATAATAAGATTAAGCAAAAAAGCAAATGATAAACATGTATAGTGATATTTGATATGTTTAACTATAAATTTGACAGAAAAGACTAATTAATGACTTTAAATTCACCCTGATTTACAATTTCATATTTTGACCTATTATCTAAAATATATGTGGAATGTGTATGTTTTTAGTTGAAAGTGAAGAAATACACACATAGAGCATAATGTTAGGCATTAAAAACTGTTTCATGGCCTAAAAATAAATTTCTACAGTGCGCAATATTCGCCCCGCCATGCAAAATATGGTGGGGCGAATAGTTGCGCACGGAAAAACTTCGCTAACTAAAAAATTAGAAAGTCTAGAACCTTGTAATTTTAACTGAGGCAACTAAAGTCAATGATCATCATGCACTAAAAACTTCAGGTCATTATCTGGGATAGAAATTTTTTTATGACAAATTTATTTTTTAGGGTAATTCGGTAAAATGAATTTTCGACTAGGTACTTTTCATATGGTCTCAAATGTGATTTATTTCAACTATGAATAAATGCCTGTAAGCTGTTTTAATTTTATACAGAGTTACTACATATTTGAGCCGGTCTATGACTATTTTTGTTATTGTGCTAGCACATTCATAGCCCTTTAAACATGTGGTGCGTAAGATTCGCCCCGTGTGCTGCTGCGCGAGATTCGCCCCTCCCGACCCTATACCCAATTACCTATTTTATAGTAAAAATAAGTACAGTATACATTTTGTCACTATCAAACCTGGCCGGGGGGGAGGGGAGCCCCCCCCCCCAAATCCCCCCAATCGGACCGCTAACCTAACCTTAGGTGCACTATATCTCTTTTATTTATAGCATATAGTAATTTTATTAATAAAAAATTAATGAAAATTAATTAAAATGAATTATGCTATTTATATCGACCGGGGGTTTTTTGCACCGGGGGTTTTTTGACCGCGGGGTTTTTTTTGCACGGGGGGTTATTGTCCTGTCACCCTTTTCGTCACATTCCTTGGTAAGTGACTGCATTCACGGAGTAGCTTTTCTGCATTCATGAACTTGCTACAGACTGGCGGTAAGTGACTTTTTCCGTGAAGCCACTTTCTTTTCCGACAGGCTTTTCTATTCTTTTGTATTTAATTTCCTTTTGACGTCAGCAGTACGGGTGTTGGTTCTTAATCTGATGTTACACCCCTAGTAAGTTGTTATTGATATCAGTGTCTCTGAAATAAAGTATTTTCCTGGAGGGAATTTAGCATAATAAATATATCCTACAGAGTTATTGATATTTATCGACAGTATATTCTCAATTGTCATAATCTCATGTTATTATTCTCAAACTTATATTAAATTGCTGACATTGTAATTAATATATAGAAAAATATTAGAACAAACACATTCATAATAAAACTGTGTATAACAAACAGTGAACAGTTTACAAAGTGTACTCTTTTGTTCTCGAACAACATCTGTTTGCACATTTCTTTTCTTTTTGTGATCGTCACTTAAGCACGAAATTTTAATTATAAAAAGTCATCATTTGAGTGCATCTCTCTGCTGTTTGTTTTATTTCCTCACTGTGTTGTGAAGTGTTTGGCTAATGTTTTCAGTCTTCACTCACTGCAGTGAAAGTAATGACCATCACACTGAGCAAACAAATTATCTCGCATAGCATCATTCCACTCAAGTTATGAACTGCTGTTCACTGAGTCAATCAATAACTTTATCCGTTAAAGATGCAAAGGATTTCATGAATATTAAAACTATAAAACAGAAATTGTCATAAAAATTATTCTGAAAATTGACAGAAAAGGTAAAATGCTGAGAAAAGAAGTTAGATGATGAAATATTCAAGGTTGCGTCTAACTTCATTTCTAGTATTCGAAATCATTCGTTTTTCACATATTTCGAATGATACTTTGAGTTATTTCGAGGTGAAATTCTATTATTTATATGTATATATTTGCACTAAAATTAATTTTTTAACAGAAAAGATAATTTATTACAATTCCTACCTATTAATATTAATGTTCACACTATGAATTAAATGAATTAAAAAAGAAACTATATTCTTCCTGTGAGTGATTTTATCATTATGATGTGATTAATAAATATTAGATGCTTTATGAATATTAGATTATAATTATGCATTGCTAATCCTTTTTAAATTCTATCAAGAGTCGCAATACACCATGCAATGAAAATACAATTCATTGCATTAATTTTAATTGAAAAAATAAATACGCTGTCAGAGAAAATTTTACTTGAATTATTTAATATCATAATTTATAATTCAATTAGTGGTTTAAATTCTAACTATTACACTATGCTCTATTACACACTCTTGATTGTATTCTAAGCTTTCCATCAAAACTATTTTGTCAGATAATTATGAAGAAAATATTTTCCCTACAATAGAAATAAATTTAAAACAATCATTCCCCCCCCCCCCTTTTTATCGTATTTATTGACAGTTCGGATAAATTTTTAATCATTTTTATTCTAAAATCTATTGCTTTAAAAAGGAATGCACTTGACTTTAATCAATGTACAACAACATTCAGTTGCAATAGTTTGTGTGCACATTCCTGACGTATTTGTGCAGTAGAGTGCGTAGTATCAGCTACATTGCAAACAAAACTAACGGACAATGTTCGGAGTATCGAAATTCAATCTACATTTACTAACTTATTTGAATTCGCATTGAGATTTTTTATCTCGAATAAAAAGAACGAGTGAATTCAATGATTTATGAATAGAGTTTTTGGATGAGTCGACAGGCATGTTAAAGTTTTAGTTGTTTTTCAGTTAGGAACTTATTTGAAAACATAGCGTGGAACTTTAAAAAAGGTGAGATTTTTAAAATACTTCAATTTGAGGTACTCAAAATAAGGGTCCATAGTTTGATATTATATTTAGGATATGAAATAATTTATACTTTAAGTACTGTGATTAAACATACACATAATTAAGAGAATAAATTACAGGTAGACCTTTTATAGATTTACTGGCAATGGCATTTTCTACCAATTTCTATTCATTTATTATTTTATGTACAGAAATTTGTACTGTCGATAAAAATTAACAACTTTTCTCTCTGTTTAACCTCGTTTCTTTTCTGAATGTTTACTTCATTATTCTTATTTTAAAGGTATTTCAGGAGAGTTCAAATTTACGGTAAATTTTACTGTAAATAACTTGCAACTGAAAATAAAATGCTTCCTAATTTAGGACTCATTTAAATAACAAAAAATTAATGTTACTGCTGAAATGAAAAATATGCCAAGTCATCTATTTTCACAACGAATTCTTTTTCTTAACTCCTAATATTTAGTGCAAATATTAATATAATATTAATTTGATCTTTTTTCCACCATTTTATTATTTGCATCATTGGATAAAAAAAATTACGGTTGTTTACAAAATTTATTGCAAATATCAACATGTCATTTTGATGTCATTTTCAAAAAATTACTCATTAATTCGATTTACATTTCACGATTTTAAATTTAATTTAAACTTCACCCAATATTTATTATTTTGTTATACCTCATAAACGAGTGGATGAGTTAGGAGTGGATGAGAGAGGAGTGGACGGAGAGTGGATACAGAGAGGGGAGGGGATAGGTATAGAGTGGATAACAACAGAATAGTGGATAAAATAGGGAATGATGCACTTATAATCAATTGACATCCTCTTAATTAAATAATATTAAATTTTAATAAAAAACATTAATAATGTTCAATTTTTAATGTTTTTGAAAACATCATCAATTATTGTAATGAAATTACATTTGATTTTAATAAAAAAAACATTAATACTGTTGCAATGTTTTTAATGATGTATTCAAAACATTATAAATACTTTTTAATAAGAATAATGTTTGATTTTACAGAATTATTCTGTATAAGAAATGTTCAAATTTCTCCACACTAAAAACACTTCAATGAAGACAAACTATTGCCATTGAATATAAACAAACAAATTCACAGAATAATTAAATAGTTTCTTACATCAAATAATATACAGTAAAGCTTTTTGACTAGAATAATAATTACTAATATTAAAGAATACTCATTTGGTTAGCTTTATCATTTACCATATTTCTTTTAGTTGATTAGGTTACTTACATAGAAATACATTTACAATATTTACAAATAATTACAATTATTTAATCTATAAAATGCCTTGGAATAGAAGTCTTATTGCTATTAATTTACAAAGACTTTGATTTTAATTGTTGCAGCCGATCTGCTAAATAAAAACTGCATGAAGTGATTAAAAAGCCACCATTGTAACTATTGGTATATTAATACAAATAGAAACTAGCTAACTAGAGTAAATATCATTTGTATTACAAAACAATACTATTTAAATACCGTTTGCAATGCATCACTAACAATACCATTAAATACTGTTTGCAATGCATCACAAACAATACCATTAAATACCGTTTGCAATGCATCACTAACAATACCATTAAATACCGTTTGCAATGCATCACAAACAATACTATTAAATACCGTTTACAATCTAACCCCTACTCTACTGTGGCAAGCATCTAACCAACCTATCCTTTCTACTTTAACTATGTTACACTATTTACAGTATCTTGAGAGTGGAATGAGTGTTTCTAGGGAGAGGAATTGAGCATCTGACTTCGAATTATTACCTACGGTTGGTGGTGAGCATTTCTCTGTAGTTAAAATGAACACATTCTAATGGAACAACGGGAACAACATCCAAAGCAACTAAAGTAGAACGAATGGACAGAACCTTTAGGTATTTACCAATACTTTGGCACGCGCTCAGAAGATTCTCGAGTGCCGTTAGAACGCTACCGTTCAGCAGTGAGAACAAAGCTGATAGAACGCTAGTGCCGAGTATGAACAGGAGACTAGAACTAGCACTGGGAGATGAGCTGAGATAGAACGAAGGTTCTGGACAGTTAGAACACTGGTAGGAACCGCATACTTGGCAGATATCGAACGTCACGGCACTCATGTCCAAAAACTCTGTCGTCTTCAACTCTGAAAAATAGAAAATATCTCATTACTAGAAGTTTTCCTTAGTTCTCATTTTAATGTATTTAATAATAATCATACACTTCATGTTCATATTATGTCATAACTTTATAAAAAATGAAACTTCTAATATAAAGATACATAATAATACAAAACTTTTCATCAAATTATATAATCACTATAATATCATTTGCATTCTTAAGGTAAAAAAATTATAAAAAGAATACTCATGAAACATAATCAAACTATTAATTTTTTCACGAACTATTTATGTTTTTCTGAAACAGTTCACCATGTTATATTCTGAGCAAGTTCTGCCTCATATTAAAACATGCTTCCTTTATTAGTTTATAGTGAACTCTGGCAAACTATACCTAGAAAACTATAACTATAGCACTTCACACTATTGTATGACATGTCTATTAGTATCTGTATGAGTTATAACAGTCAATGAAAAGGCTTTGGTGTGTCAGTTTGTCCCAGAGAGAAACTTACGGTGGAGTTACTCACAATTAATAGTAAAAATATAAAATAATCACAATTGGCAATGATAATCACAGGGTTCTGTCTCATTTAAAAAATAATGGACGAGCGACTACTAAAAGAACTCAGAAAAAAAATCAGATTTGTCTTTTCATAAAACTTTATATTCTAATCAAGGCAGTTATTCTAGAAACCAATTAACCTTCTCAGGTGTAAGGTTCTCTTTTTTCACACGCAGCATTAATTATTTACGCCAGCCTAAATATAATAGGGCAAAATAACAGATTTTTTAGTAGAGAGGCATCTTGCTGTTGGATAGTTGTACAGAGCAACAGCACACTACTTATAGTACTGTTCTGCCTGGCAGTTGTATAAAGAACTTATTCAATCTTTATAGCAATATACTTTACAATGTAGGGAGATAACAGTTATTGATGTAATTTTAAACGGAATTTTCCCCGCCGGAGTTTTCCCGTCCAGTACTATTACCCACCGGAATTTTTCCCGCACGATTTAAAAAAATCAAAACTCTGGAATTTGATATTGCGATTATCTATTTAATTTTCGAAAAAAAAGTTGTCAAAAAAATCTGCTGCCGAAGTCTTCCGTCTCAAATCAGAGACCATTTTTTTTTTCTTTAATATTATTGTCGCATGGGAATAGGTCACTACTTGACTGGAAATGGGTCACCACCAAATCCTTAAACCGAACCCGTTTTGTTAGTGGACCGACAGTTGGGTCCAGGACAATTGGGCCTAGGACAATTGGGCCTAGGACAATTGGGCCCAGGATAATTGGGCCCACGACAATTGGGCCCCAAACCAAATATATTATTTGCCCGTTTTTTTCAGAGTCTACTGAATTAACTTAATTAAAGACCATTGCTACTGTAATAAATAGGGTTAAGTGACAATATAGTCTTGAGCTTATTTAAAATAAAGAATATTCCTAACATGAAAAAAAAATTCTCGTTATGAAAAATAAATATTTTTTAATAGAATATATTCTTTTCGTGAATAAATACTATTATTCTTTTAAACTACAATACTTTTCTGTTCTGAGATTGGTCATGCAAGCAACAAATTTCCTAGTTACAGTACCTCTATATAGTGAACTCCTGTGAAGTAAATGAGTTAGGATGTAGCCAATAGAAAATAATAATGTAGCTATGCCGAAATTATTGAAAAAAAAAAAAACACAAATTGAATTAAAGTTAATGTGAATTTTTTGAAGCCTGTTAAGTGTTCAATATTGAAGATTTTTTATGGATTATTATTACAAAATATATTATCACAATCTCATGTTATCCCAACAACTGTTCAATGTAACGTATGACCATTAAAATTTACCCATCTTTTACTAAATATTTGTCTTTGTCAGACGATGTACACTACACATTGGATCAAAATAATAAGACTCATTTAAATACTTCAAAGATTTTTATTAAATTGAAACATGAGATTAGCATCCAAATGTGATTTAAGGGACTTGCTTTATCAATCAAATTAAAAAAATATAAACATATTTTAAGAGAATATAAAGCATATTTCGAAGATAATATTGCCTATTCCCTAGTGAAAAAAAATTAAACTTCTTCTGCCCAATTTTTTTCTGGGCTTAATTATTTTGAGACCCAATTGTCCTGGGCCCAATTGTCGGTGCACCGTTTTGTATTGGTTACTCATCGATAGTTAGTTTTCATTGGATAATTATAGAGAAAATGTACGGCAATATAAATAGAACCTTCTGAAAACTGACTATACGTGGAAAGTTTTGATTTAATGATTTCTACACTCTAACTTACGTATGTATTTTCATAATAATGGTTAAACCATTGTAAGATTTTAAAGTATAAATATTGAATATACAATTATACATATCCGAAAGAAGTCACTAAAAACAGGCCAATAATAAGTGTAATAAAAATATATAGTAAGTTTGTTAATTCTTTGGTACATTAAATAATTTAAACAAATTAATAGTGCTCTGGAAAAGCATAAATTTGAACAAGTATAGATAAAAAATTGATCGCTATTTTTTTATAATAGCTGAAAAATAAAATAATAAATTTACGATATGTATAACTATAGAGTTGGAAAATCTGAATAAATCGAAGCTATTCAGGGTACCTTGCAACACTTGGTAATCCATTAGTATTGCAATAATTTTTGTACTTTGTAGCAGCATCTCTTAATTATATGCGAAAATACGAAGGCACAGTCTTAAAATCGAACAACTATGGGCACATACGGGAATCAAATTCTGTTAATAGAATGTGTCTTCTACTGATAATTTTTTTAGTTTGATTAAAATTATACTATAATAGCTAAATACTGATATTATATTCGGCGGGGAAAAATGCTGGCGGGGAAAAGTCCTTGTGCTAGACACGGAAAAGTGCCAGGCAGAAACATGCCAGTCACGTTATGAAATATTAGCTATTTGGTTATAAACATGTTCTAAGAACATTTTAATTCTTTTATTTCATTTGAACTATACCAATTCTGATAAAACACTGTTAAAATATTGTCAATTAATTGAAAATCGAATTAGTAATAAGTCAAAAAACTTCTAAATAATGTACCTGTGACACCCCATCAGGTGTCACAGGTACATTAGCATCTTTTTTTATATAACATCAAATATACGTATATAGGGGTGCGTGCAGCCCCCCGAGCCCCCCAACAAGGTCATAAAATAATCATAAAGTGTGCAGTACGACACACTTGCGGATAAAAACTACATTACGGCTAACTTAGCAAATAATGTCCCCTCAATTTCTTAACGAAGGGCAAACGCAATCATTTTCATAAATGAAAATGTTGTTTGAATGTGTTTATGTAACCAAATAATGTTGCAAAAATTCAATAAACACAAATCAAGTAAATGACTGGCAATTTTCAGCATTGCAGTTTTCCACCTGTCAATTTTATTTATCTCGTGATTTTTAGTTTTAGGATGCCCTCAAACTCATGACGCTTATTTGGGCCCGCCCTCTCTTTCTACCTTTGAAATAATAATTCTTTCGAACCAATTGGCTGCCCAACTCTTGCTTCTTAATCAAATGGTATTGTGAGAAGTTAAATAAATAAATAACCAAGTACATCAGGTATGGCGGTATAGCAACTCAATCAGTTGCAGGGAAATTACATCACTAATTACATTAAATATTAACTAAGACAACCCTAATTACCTTCTCACCCTAATTACCTTCTCACCCTAATTACCTTACTATTTAGTTATCTTAATTCCCTCAGTTACCTTAGTTACCAAGGTAACTTAGTTACCTCTGCAATGGCAAAGTCACTCTGGTAACTTTCACTTGTTAATGTGTAAAATACACTCTAATACACTCTATTAACTCTATCTTAGTGTGTAGATGTGTGGCTTTATAACAATGAGCAGGAGTACATTATCATACGGAAATGGAAAATAGAATGGCAAAAATATATAGTGCATTTGCTTGCCAAATATGTGCATATGTACGGCTTAGATGTGATTGCGTAGTGTCTGGAAAATTTACAGACGGAAAACTGCCAAGAGGAAAATTTTCAGGCGGATAATTGCCAGTCACTTACATCATTTATAAATTTAAACTTTTTGCAACATTATTTGGTTACATAAACACATTCTGACAACATTTTCATTTATAAAAAAAAGTCCTTCGCTTTTCGTCAAGTTGAGGGCTAAGTTGCTAAAACTTATTTGCTAAGTAAAGCCGTAATGTAGTTTTTTGTATCCGCTAGTTTGTTGTATCCGCTAGTTTGCTATCTGAAGACATAATCGTAGATGTTTAGAGTTTTCGAATATTTTACTGAGATAACAATAGTAAATATTTTATCGTAATAGTAAATATTTTATCGTAATAGTAATTTTTTATCGTAATAGTAATTTTTTATCGTAATAGTAATTTTTTATCGTAATAGTAATCTTTTATCGTAATAGTAATTTTTTAGCGTAATAGTAAATATTTTAGCGTAATAGTAATATTTTAGCGTAATAGTAAATATTTTAGCGTAATAGTAATTTTTTTATCGTAATAGTAATCTTTTATCGTAATAGTAATCTTTTATCGTAATAGTAATCTTTTATCGTAATAGTAAATATTTTAGCGTAATAGTAATTTTTTATCGTAATAGTAATCTTTTATCGTAATAGTAATCTTTTATCGTAATAGTAATCTTTTATCGTAATAGTAATCTTTTATCGTAATAGTAATTTTTTATCGTAATAGTAATCTTTTATCGTAATAGTAATCTTTTATCGTAATAGTAATCTTTTATCGTAATAGTAATCTTTTATCGTAATAGTAATTTTTTAGCGTAATAGTAATCTTTTGCTCACTTAATGAACTGGCAGGAGGAGGGGGGTGGGCTAATGTTAATGAAATACACTGCTAAAATATATGTGACACGGTACCCGATCAGCTGTCACATGTACAGCATTTACAGCATTTTTTTACTTTCAATTAATTGACAACATTTTAACTGTGAATTATCGGAATTGGTATTATTCAAATGAAATAAAAGAATTAAAATGTTCTTAGAATGTGTTTATAACCAAATAATGTTTCAATCAGTGTTTCAATTTTTCGCGTGGCATTTTTCCGTGTACCAATTGGAATGTAGATAATATGGAAATGATATTCCATATTACTTATTGTGCGGAAGGTTATATTTTAAGCAGCATTTATTCATTTATTTATCATATTGTTATTCGCATAACTCAAAAGCTATTGAATGAAATTGCCTGAAACTTAGTGGGACGAGTTTTCAATATCCAGCAACTATCTGGTAAAATTTTAGGAACGATCAGGCCAAAGGTCAAGGTCAAGGTCACTTATATCTCAATAATTCAAAAAGTTTTCAACCTATTTGTCAGAAATTCGATGGGACAATTGATCCTTATCCAGGAACCATCTGGTTATATTTTGGTAGTGAACGGGTCAGAGGTCAAGGTCATTTATAAATTAAGGCAAACTATTGATGGTCAAGCTTATAAGTTGCGGCGAAGGATTGCACGTCATCTAGTTGAGTTATTTTTCCATGCAGTAAAACCTTTTTATAAAGAATTACTCAGAAGTTTTCGATATCTTTGCAATATATTAGTATTAAATGAATATTGAAGCTGAGACAATCTATATTTGCAGTTACAATTAAATTCATTAATTACTTCTTTGCTCTATAATACAAAGCATTAGATGTTTGGTAAGTGCTAAGTACAGGTGTTACTCACCAGGAGCGTGGAACTCGAACACAGACACAGGCAGTTTGTTGGTGAGGTTGGCGACAGGGAACCATCTCTCGGCAGTCAGTTCCACACAAGTGTTGCTGCTGTCCAACTGAAACACAACAATAGTAACATTAGAAAGGGAGAAGTGAGGCATTAGTGACTTGTTAACTATTACATTTTATTAATTGATAAAATCAAATTGAAATAGTTAAAATTGATCCACCATCAGCATAAAGAGTGTGATATTTTGTATGAAAGTGCATCACTCGTAGTGAAATGTTACGTAGAACTGTGAAATGGTATTCTATAGGCAAACTACATATATCTTAGCAGTGTAATATATAGGGAAGTTACGAATTATTGGTCAGTTTCACATCTTCGGTCATATAAGAAAATAGCCACTATACATTAACTTGTATTTAATTTCAATTGGTATCCAATTAAAATTGAAATAATTATTATACAGTTTTTTCCTATATGACCGAGAAGTGAAACTGACCGATAATTCGTAACTTCCACTCCCCCAAAAGTTTTCTCCCCCACCTGGTCGAAGAAGAAGTTGACAGTCCTCTGGTGGAGGTGCACCTTCTTCAGTGTGGGGGTCATGGGGGCATGGATGAGTTCATCCAGAGTGCGTCTGTCTGCCCCGTAACCCGTGGGTAGAGTTATCTGCAGAACTGTCACACCTGACATCTCACCAGCTGACCGAAACACCCACCTCACACACGCTGAAATCTGGTGGAAGGAGAGGAGTAAAGAAGGGTAATGAATACCTGGTAGAGAGTAACTATCAGAGTTGTTAAGTTACTAACATCAGTTAGCTTTGGCTCAAATTCACCTGTTCTATTTTCTGGTGCCTCTAATCAGTACTCACCTGTATGCTGGTCTCAGTGCTGGGGTATGCCTTGGTGGTTACAGTGAAGGCTCGTACAGGGGGTACCTGTAGATGGTGCTCATCAGTCACGTGGTACCTGAGGTGAGAGAGATACAGTTACGCATTGAAATGAAAACTTTTAAAACTATTAGAGGGAAATTTTTTTAGCAATTAATAGTCAAATGAAAATACTCTTTAAAAAGTTCAAAGAGAATATTCTATTACTGTTTGGAATATAAGTGAGTTCGTTTTTCGGTTTCTTACTTTGCAGTGAGTTGTAGCACTGAAAAGCCACTCCCTTTAGCCCGTACCCGCGCACTGCCCCACTCCGGGTCAACTCTCTGGGTCTGCAACTCCAACAAATTTCTGTCCCCGATGTAGAAGGTGTGTGACGTCATCTGGAATGCAATTGCATTGGTGCTTTAATCTTAGGATAGTAAATGAATGAATTTGAAGAAAAATAGAAATCACACTATTTTGTTGTAAGCAACATAAAATGTTTTCTTAGCTCCATTAAATAATAGGGCGTTACTCCCCATAACTCACCTCCTCCTGCTGATTGGTGAATGGGTAAGTGTTTTGTGACGTCACATCTGCCAGTGGCTCCACAGTGACAGCCAATTGAGTGTCTCTGTGTGTCTCCATCTTCAAAGAGTACTGCTGAAGTGCCTCCCAGGCCGCTATGGTGTCCTGCGAAGGATGGAAAACATTGTAATGCACTACAGTAGAGAGAAAAAAATGCAGTTAGATAGTAATATAATACTTGTATTAAGTAAACTTAGGATGAATTGGGGTAATGCACTATAGAACTACAGGCAGACCCCGCTTTAAGTAGACCCCGATTTTATAACAGGACGACTTAAAGAGGAGTTGACCCGCGCTTACTTACATCAGTTGTACTGGAAAATTACTTTTGAACAATTTTATTTACATTGAAGGAACCATACAAAATATGGTACATAGTACCATAATGCAAACGTTCTTAGATTTTTGTTAATAGAAAACGAAAAGATTGGAGTAACAATGCTTAAACTTAAAGCGGGGTTACCCAATAGTCAGTGTGGCACTGATTTCTCATAAGAGCCTAGGGGTGGTTGGTTTACCCCAAAATCAACTCCCACACCCCCTCTGAGGTGTGAGAGGTTTCATATGCGTTCCTAGCCATCCCTCCACCTTTCACACCCCCACTGTACGCGCTACAGACTAGCTATGACTGCAATATTTGCACAGTGTATTCTACACATCTGTAGTGTGTGTTAGACACATATCTTTTTGACATTTTTTCATTTTATCTTGCTTTTCTGAAGGGTATCTATCCTCTTAATGGGACTATCTGAGATTAACAGGAGACTAGTACACAATCATCTATGACCACATTATAAATTTTCTCTCTGTATAGATAGGTTTGGTTGGAAATTATTTTTAATCAATTACCACAATCTAAATTTGAACAAATAAAGTGTCTTTTTTATCAGTAATGATGGTAAATATCTACAGTACATAATAAATGGTATGAGCAGGTCTAAGGTATGCACCGTGGCACACTGATATAATACTAATTTGAAATACTTAACATTGAAAAGTTTGCCTATATACTCTGCATGTTCAATGAGAGTTCTTTGCATTCAAGTCACTGTGATATACTATACCACTAATAGTAATAATGAGGGGATTACTTCGAGAGATTAATATCAGAGAGGGATTAACTCATTACGTACATTAATCAGTTTAACATATCCAGTGTATGTAGATCTTTACGGAGATTACCTACAAAATGTGTCCTCTCATTTGGCTTAGCCTGATGGGCTTTTCTTAGGCTGATAAAAAGTGATGAGGGTGTGATTAGTTATTCCCCTCACCGCCAGAGGGAGCTGTGACTCTCAATGGATTCATTAAGTGCTCTCAAAGGCTCTACTTTATCAGAACATTTAATATTGGCAGCCTTACTTACAAGCACACAGAAAGCATTGACTAGAAAACAGAGTGGGAATACTAATTCCAAATTATCTCCTATCAAAAAGGCGTAAGGTAGACTTTGTGAATTGCTAAATCATAGCATTTCAATAGGAAATGATTAGTGCTTTATACAATTTCAATATAACTAATTAGTTTCTTAAATATAATTTCAAAATAAGTAGTTTTATTAATATAATTTGAAAATATTTTTTTGAATATAGTTTCAAAGTAATAACTTTTTTAAAATAATTTCGAGATAATTAATTTTTCACTATAATTTCAAAATAATTACTTTTTTTCATAGCAAACAAAATACATTGTTTTAGTTATAAATCCTTTTTCAGGAAGGTTGTCCGTAAGGGACGCTTTATTATTTTGAATATATGTTATGCACTTACGCTCCAACCAACAGACATAATTGACTTTTAAATGAGCCAAAAATACAATAAAAATATGCTGTTCCAGACATCATTTGTATGTATAGAAATAACAAGAACAAAAATGTCTTAAGTATGTTAAATTAAGACACAAATAAAACTCCAGGCACATTCATATTAATTCAAGTATATGAAAGTATCAGATAAAGGTAAATAGTTTCCATATTAAATTAAAGAAATAAACTACATAAATAGCAATGTTTGACAGTTTGCATAACCGTTAACTCTACACGACATTAGAACTAGGTTTTTAAATACAAATATAATGTTCTTATTTACACAGAGTAGAGATAGACTATGTACTGTAGATATTTACCATCACTATTGATAAAAACTTTATTAAATAGTGTCACACAATGACATGAACTTACATAATATGAAGATAACTATCAGACTCTACGTGCGTATAAATAGAGAGAACTGCATTCTGTTGAAAATAAATACTGCTGCAGTGGACAGAACTGCATTCTGTATAAAACAATAACAGTAGACATGCAAAGCGTTCTTCAAACGCTCTATAGGGTACACTGATTAACAGATCAAAGAGCACACTGATTGCATTGGTGAAAAGTCACTTTGCAGGTGACTCCAACCCCCACCCACTCCCCCATTACTCTCTCCACTCATCTGTTTACTCATCAATCACCTGCTTATTCCAACCACTCCCCTACTCTTCCCACTTGGGTACTCCTCTCCCCCCTCCACCCGTTACTCAACTACTCCCCTCTCATTCACCCTCTTTCTCCTCCACTCTCCCCCACCCACTCACCTGGGTTCCCCCACCCACTCTCCTGGTTTCCCCCACCCACTCACATGCCCCCCCCCCCCTCACCCGGTACTCCCCATTCACCCATTACTCCCCCATCCCCCACTAACCTGGGTACTCATCCACCCATAGTCGTGTGCTCTCTGTGAGTGCAGCCACCTCACTATTGCCGGGGCCATCAGCTCACCACGGGCCGTGTAAACCCTCAGGGCGTAAGCTGTCGCCGCGATGTTACCTGGTGACATAAATAAACAGCATTATAGCTAAAGATTTATAAACAAATTATATCTCACTAACAATAAACTACATTATATGTAGATCAATATCAATAAAAGGAAAAATTGTAATACTTTCATTATTCGAGTGCAAGTAATTGAATTAAAAGCTCTAGTCTCTATAGTGACGGAGTTTATCTTCCTTTATTCATAGAAGCAAAAGAGGCGAGACATCGCATCATCAGTCAATTTCAATGCAACACAATCTAGTTGATGTTCTAAAGCCAAGTTATGACTAATTATTCACATTCCGTGTCACCCTCACTGTACCGGTTTATACTCCACAATTACCTCTACAAATTACAACTGTTTATCAAAGCTAAATACTTATTGGTTTCGAAATTATTAGTGCTTGCTTAATCTAAGTATAGAAAAAAATGTATTTAAAAAATAAAAAATAAATTTGAGAAATAAAAAGCACGGAGGATAGTAGATAACTATTTGAGTGCTTCTTTTCATACATAGAGTAACTAATAGAACAACTTTCAATAATAATGTCAGAGCTATGAGTGCATAATAGTAATAATGTTGCAAATGACTCCAGATGGAAGCCTTAGGTCATTCTATGGTCAATATATGGTCACTCTAATGACAGTACCTCTGTGCCAAAGTAGCCCTATCACCCCTAATATCAATGTAGAGACACATTAGACAGCAGAGATAGAGTCAGTCGGCTCACACTGATGGGGAGCACGTGACAATGGCATAGTTACTGTCATCGCTATTGTTATTAGTGAATATAACGCATTAGTCTCTAATGGAAATAAATACCATAAAGGTAATTAGGGAATAGAAGTCATTAGGTAATAGAAGCTAAAGATAGAGATTATACACCACACATTTCAGATGTTGAAATTAATCTACTGTTATTCGTACCCTTGGTAAATATTCTTTGCAAAATCTTCATATTGTGTGTACATTGCATTACTTTTAACAGTAAATATTCTCGAAACTATTTCACAGATTAAAACTATCTGAATAATGAAAATCACAGAAAATTTCACTTCACCGTTAATTTGAAAGTTTAAATTAGAAATACTCTTGTCTCTATTATAGGCAAATGGTAGTTAACACAACAAAATGATTTCATCTCATCAATTATCCAAAACACCAACATTGGTGTTCATCTAAGAAATGTATAGTTGTTGAATTAATCATGCACTACTTATCCAATTTTCTTTTTAATAAAGTTATCATTAATACGAAAAAGTGAAATGTAGCGTAGAGTTTGATTTCCTCACCCGAGTCGTGTTTGTGGTTTGCCCTGGGTTGTAGGTGCGGTCTCTGGGACTCCACCCGATAGGAGGGTAAGGGTACGAGATCTTCACCAAAGTAAACATACTTCACTGTGGGGAAAAGAGATGATATCAAACAAATACACTCATTCTAATGTCTAATTAGTAGAATTAGCAAAGGTACATTAAAGTAACTATCAATATTTTACACTCGTATAGTTAGAAAAATATAATAATATTATAAAGAAAAATAAATACTGGAAATAAATTAATCAAAATAGTATATTTTAAAGAGTAGATATATTCAGCTAAAAATTAGTAGTTACTTCTTCAAATTTATTTTTCTTCTAATCACTTCCTCTCTGTGCAGAAAAAAGTTATAGTGGGGCCATCGAAGATTAAGTGGGAACTACACTCAATCTTCTATGGCCCCACCATACCTGACCCTTCTTGTTAGCACTCACCTTCTTGCCTAGCGTTTCTAGCGAGTATTCCAAATGCTGCCTCAGCGTAAGATGACTTTGCCTCATGCAGAGCCAGGGCCACCAGCGCTGCCTCCAGGGGACGGGAGGCCCTCTCCACCTTGTGGAGGTTGTGCTCCAACCAACTTTGCCCGCGCGATATCGCTAGCGAGACAGCCTCGTCCATAGGCTGTCAAAGAGTGGAAAGTGGCTCATGAGGCTATAGATATGCCTTAGTTTATAATATAAATTAGAGACCAAAGTAGAGTAAAGGAGCTACCTAACATTTGTGAGTAAAGGGTCTATAGACCAATATATCCTAGTAAATGGAGAGTAAAGGGTCTATAGACCAATATATCCTAGTAAATGGAGAGTAAAGGGTCTATAGACCAATATATCCTAGTAAATGGAGAGTAAAGGGTCTATAGACCAATATATCCTAGTAAATGGAGAGTAAAGGGTCTATAGACCAATATATGCTAGTAAAGGGAGAGTAAAGGGTCTATAGACCAATATATCCTAGTAAAGGGAGAGTAAAGGGTCTATAGACCAATATATCCTAGTAAAGGGAGAGTAAAGGGTCTATAGACCAATATATGCTAGTAAAGGGAGAGTAAAGGGTCTATAGACCAATTTATGCTAGTAAATGGCGAGTAAAGGGTCTATAGACCAATATATCCTAGTAAAGGGAGAGTAAAGGGTCTATAGACCAATATATCCTAGTAAATGGAGAGTAAAGGGTCTATAGACCAATATATCCTAGTAAATGGAGAGTAAAGGGTCTATAGACCAATATATCCTAGTAAATGGCGAGTAAAGGGTCTATAGACCAATATAAGCTAGTAAATGGAGAGTAAAGGGTCTATAGACCAATATATCCTAGTAAATGGAGAGTAAAGGGTCTATAGACCAATATATCCTAGTAAATGGAGAGTAAAGGGTCTATAGTCCAATATATCCTAGTAAATGGAGAGTAAAGGGTCTATAGACCAATATATCCTAGTAAATGGAGAGTAAAGGGTCTATAGACCAATATATCCTAGTAAATGGAGAGTAAAGGGTCTATAGACCAATATATCCTAGTAAATGGAGAGTAAAGGGTCTATAGACCAATATATGCTAGTAAAGGGAGAGTAAAGGGTCTATAGACCAATATATGCTAGTAAATGGAGAGTAAAGGGTCTATAGACCAATATATCCTAGTAAATGGAGAGTAAAGGGTCTATAGACCAATATATCCTAGTAAATGGAGAGTAAAGGGTCTATAGACCAATATATCCTAGTAAATGGAGAGTAAAGGGTCTATAGACCAATATATGCTAGTAAAGGGAGAGTAAAGGGTCTATAGACCAATATATGCTAGTAAATGGAGAGTAAAGGGTCTATAGACCAATATATCCTAGTAAATGGAGAGTAAAGGGTCTATAGACCAATATATGCTAGTAAATGGAGAGTAAAGGGTCTATAGACCAATATATCCTAGTAAATGGAGAGTAAAGGGTCTATAGACCAATATATCCTAGTAAATGGAGAGTAAAGAGTCTATAGACCAATATATCCTAGTAAATGGAGAGTAAAGGGTCTATAGACCAATATATCCTAGTAAATGGAGAGTAAAGGGTCTATAGACCAATATATCCTAGTAAATGGAGAGTAAAGGGTCTATAGACCAATATATCCTAGTAAATGGAGAGTAAAGGGTCTATAGACCAATATATCCTAGTAAATGGAGAGTAAAGGGTCTATAGACCAATATATCCTAGTAAATGGAGAGTAAAGGGTCTATAGTCCAATATATCCTAGTAAATGGAGAGTAAAGGGTCTATAGACCAATATATCCTAGTAAATGGAGAGTAAAGGGTCTATAGACCAATATATCCTAGTAAATGGAGAGTAAAGGGTCTATAGACCAATATATCCTAGTAAATGGAGAGTAAAGGGTCTATAGACCAATATATCCTAGTAAATGGAGAGTAAAGGGTCTATAGACCAATATATCCTAGTAAATGGAGAGTAAAGGGTCTATAGACCAATATATCCTAGTAAATGGAGAGTAAAGGGTCTATAGACCAATATATCCTAGTAAATGGAGAGTAAAGGGTCTATAGACCAATATATCCTAGTAAATGGAGAGTAAAGGGTCTATAGACCAATATATCCTAGTAAATGGAGAGTAAAAGGTCTTAGATAGTTCCTTTACCTTTTTTTCTCTTTAATAACTTTGCTAGCATTAATGCCATTAGTCACTAGTACGTACCGATGGTAAGTCAGTGAGAGTTAACAACTGCAGCAGGGTATGGGCAGATGTAGACAGGTTCAAGCCGTGGGTTGTCTCGTTAGCAAAGCTGTAGGCAGAGGGTTGAAGCTGCCTGGCTCCCAGAATGGAACTCGGCTCCCACCACACTCCGTATGTTGTTTGTTGAGACAATACGAATCTGAAAAAAGTTAATAATTGGAACTTCATTTTTTCAAAAATCAGTCATTGAGATTACAAAATGATTCCAATAGTAAGTTCTTTCCTGACAACTACAATAAATTAATGTATTCGCAGGGTCATGGAACTCTATATCATAGTGCATAGTAATTAAATATAAAAGTCGCAACATCATCATTTGATATTCACTGAACAAAGTTTACAAAGTCACATTTCAAAGAAATCAGAATAATTTCCAATTAAATTTCAACCGTTGGATCATCAAAAATGACTCGTTACATTTTAAAGCCATTTTTCATTTCGATCACTCGATTGGGACAGACTTCAAACGCTAAGTCTAGTATTAATCCAAATATATGTACGAAATGCAATTCGGTTAGAGCATAGAGAATGTTTCAAAGTTAGCTCAATAAATTCTACCTATCTACACATCTATTGGCCTTATTCCCAGAAAAACTTTTATGGTTATTTTCGGAGCTTGTTTATTCACCCTTAGAATAAACATTTAAATGGGCTCAGTAGAAACTATTGCAAAGACTCTGTGTTAAATGAGTGGGTATCTATAAAGCCACATCAATGAATGGGAAATAATCTAGAGTGTTTTCATGACAGAAATATTCTTCGTAAGACGTATTCAGCAGCAGTGTTTTGTTTTTAATATCAAATGAGGAGTCAACAATCTTCCAACAGAATTTCAAACAGGCTATCAGACAGTTTTTCTTTTGAAGTAGCAAATAATATTGACGTTAGTTTTTAATATCAATGTTTACGCCAGCACGAGAATATCAAATTAACTTTCTATGTTTCATTAGAATCACACTAACGCCGTAAATGTTCTAAATAGCTATTAAAGGGATTAGGAGGTTTGCATAACAAATAGAATATAGCTACAGTGGAGACATGAAAAGGAGTTTCAGGAAATTATTTGAATTATCTTCATGGATATGACTAACAAACTCTCATTTGACTAATTAGCAAAGAGAATATTTTAGAGAAAAGAGGCTAGCAGTTGGAAAAAATCATAGTGGTTCATATTCACTAAACATGACAGCACGGGTTTAGTTTAGGTTCCTGTATCTTATTGGGTGAAATTACTAATTCCACTTTTTCGGTTAAATCACAGAGTTCCTTTCAATGTAAATCAATGAGATGAAAAATGAAATCTTTTGACTAGTGGATAGAAAGGTGACCTAAAGTGAAACTAACTATTATTAAACCATTAAATTACGAAGACAATAAAAGTTCAAACTATAGATTATAAAATTCAATGAATAACATTTAAATAATATTTTGACACATGGCAAGAGTAATAGTTTAACATTAATTTATATTATTAATTAATATCGCTACAGATTAACAATTGTTTATAATTTGAAATTAGGCAGCAATTTTCATTAATGGAAATGAATTTATAGACTGAACTTAATATTTATATTGTTCATAGATTACCTTCATTCAAACCCCGAGGAAAACATTACTTCCGATTCCACGGAATATACCGTTACAGTACCGAGTGGCTAGTGTACCTACAGCAGTACAGTACTTTACTTTTTTTCTCTGCAATGACACCCCTTCTATGGAAATTCTTCAGTCTGTACAGTAACTACAGCAGATGAAAGCTGTACTGGTGAGGTATTATTGCACTAAAAACAAATAGAAAATAAAACAGCAAAGAGGGGACAATGAAGGCAAAGAGAGGGACAATGAAGGCAAAGAGAGGGACAATGAAGGCAAAGAGAGGGACAATGAAGGCAAAGAGAGGGACAATGAAGGCAAAGAGAGGGACAATGAAGGCAAAGAGAGGGACAATGAAGGCAAAGAGAGGGACAATGAAGGCAAAGAGAGGGACAATGAAGGCAAAGAGAGGGACAATGAAGGCAAAGAGAGGGACAATGAAAGCAAAGAGAGGGACAATGAAGGCAAAGAGAGGGACAATGAAGGCAAAGAGAGGGACAATGAAGGCAAAGAGAGGGACAATGAAGGCAAAGAGAGGGACAATTAAGGCAAAGAGAGGGACAATGAAGGCAAAGAGAGGGACAATTAAGGCAAAGAGAGGGACAATGAAGGCAAAGAGAGGGACAATGAAGGCAAAGAGAGGGACAATTAAGGCAAAGAGAGGGACAATGAAGGCAAAAAGAGGGACAATGAAGGCAAAAAGAGGGACAATGAAGGCAAAGAGAGGGACAATTAAGGCAAAGAGAGGGACAATGAAGGCAAAGAGAGGGACAATTAAGGCAAAGAGAGGGACAATGAAGGCAAAGAGAGGGACAATGAAGGCAAAGAGAGGGACAATTAAGGCAAAGAGAGGGACAATGAAGGCAAAAAGAGGGACAATGAAGGCAAAAAGAGGGACAATGATATGAATGACTGTAAAATGAAACGCATTTACAAATCATATCAGTTGGATATATCTTATCAGTTGGATATATCTCATCAGTTGGATATATCTTATCAGTTGGATATATCTCATCAGTTGGATATATCTCATCAGTTGGATATATCTCATCAGTTGGATATATCTCATCAGGTGGATATATCTTATCAGTTGGATATATCTCATCAGTTGGATATATCTCATCAGTTGGATATATCTTATCAGTTGGATATATCTCATCAGTTGGATATATCTCATCAGTTGGATATATCTCATCAGTTGGATATATCTCATCAGTTGGATATATCTCATCAGTTGGATATATCTCATCAGTTGGATATATCTCATCAGTTGGATATATCTCATCAGTTGGATATATCTTATCAGTTGGATATATCTTATCAGTTGGATATATCTCATCAGTTGGATATATCTCATCAGTTGGATATATCTTATCAGTTGGATATATCTTATCAGTTGGATATATCTCATCAGTTGGATATATCTCATCAGTTGGATAATTATTACCAACATTAGACAGTTGATGTACATCAAAGAGTGTACATTTACCTCATTACAAATCATGGAATAAAACTAAAATAGACATTAAAGCACAGATGGAACCTTTCGACCTAAATCTCATTATTGTAACTTTTGGCAATCGAAAAACAGAACTTCCGTTTATGTTCTGAACATAGCTACAATAGAATAACGAGACACAAAGCAAATACCTGTGGTAAACCTTCTAACTATGGATCAAGGAGCATTTTCTTAATTTAAAGGAAAAAGCTATATCTGTTTTAAAAGATATCAAATGATTTATATAAACAGGATCTTTATCAGGATCGTCATTTTTGACGGGTAATACACTAGTATAGTCATCATGAAACACAGATATCTATTTAGTGTAGGTTTACAATGTAGTCCCTGTCTCCCCTATCCATAGAGTAAGTTATGGTGGGACTTGAGAAGGCAAGCCCCACCATAGCCCCACTATAACCCCCTTTCTCACCTGACTGCTCTGTCCTTGGTCTGTGGGTCCACGTAAATGATGTGAGGGGCAATGTCTGTCAGCACTGTCAGGGCCCTGGCAGCGAGTGCTGTCAACCACACGGAGGAGGGGCTCTGTCTTCTGGGGGAAACAAAGCGGTGGGAAATAAGTAATTTGCGTAAATAAATTATTGGGGGAAATTAATGATTGGTGTAAATAATACACAAATTGACATCAATTACAATGAATAGCAATAATTTTCATTTACAATATTAATTAATATCAGAAAAATGGATAACAAATAATTTATTAAATTAATTTCGAATATCTAACAGTTACAATTTTGATAGAGTAATATCTAACTGTAATTAATCTATCTTTAATATAGCATTGTCTTTAATTAAAGGAAGTACGGGAGTACAAATGATATTGCATATTATGCACTAAAGGATGTAACGGCATAGAAAGGAAAAGCTACAATTAGCACTAGACTACCAATCAGTCAATTTGACAGGTTTTCCCTTTCAAACATTTGCATCTCATAAATATTATTGGTAAATGCTTGAATATTTCATAATATTCAAGTATCTACCAATGCTAACTTATGAGATGCAAATGTTTGAAAAGTAAGAACCAGTGAAGCAGTTAGTTCTACTACTAATTATAATGCATTGATGTGTCAATTAACAAATAGAGATTTCGTAAAGACTTGATAGCCATTATTGAACTTTCTAATTCTGATGATAATGATTCAAAAATAGGGTAAAGGATCTGCCTAATATTATAAGAATTATCACCAACAACATAAGGTAAAAGTATCTATCTACCACTGGACATTTTTCTGCCATATGTTAGATAGATTCGTCACCCTAAAAAGGCATTCATTTGAAAAAAGTCCTTACTTGAAGAATCTGAATCCCCCGTCTGACCCCTGGTGTGCCAACACAGTTTGGTAGTGAAGCTGCAGAGAGTTGTACACTTGCCGAGCTGAGAGCAGTTAGCCAAATTAACAGGGGAAACTATTTCCAATATATAGCAATTTAAAATTAATTATATAATCAACTTATAGCTTAAAAGTTCCAACTAATCCTATCAGCTAAATATTCCTATGTTATTCGTACGGGAATAAAAAAAGAGGTTCATTAACATCTGTATAGTTGATGATTTATTTAATCTTGGATTATTTTAATTCAATATTTGAAAACCTATTAATTGCTTTAAAGGTCCCATCCAAGCAAATATTTTTATTGCCTTAATCAACGAGGCTAATGTTTTTTTATCATTTTGCTGCAAACCGCATCGAATTTGGTAGCATATTTTTAATTTTACATGTTTTTAAAGATTTTTATAATCAAAACTCTACAAAACCTATTTTAATTCCGACTTATTAATTAAAAAAATTTTCAGCCTGAAGAAAAAGAATGTACACCATTTGTTTTGATTGTCAACTAGGTATTAGGTTTAATAAATCCATTTAATATTCGTGTAAAGGTATCAAAATGAATGAACTTTTATATACTTTAGGAAATAATTAATATTTAAAATAAAGGCCAAAAACGCATGGTTTGTTTATGAAATTCAAATTTGTAATCATAAAAAAGAGTGTACAATCTTCTTTTTTTTTTTTTTTTTTTTTTTTTTTTTTTAAAAAGACAATATGAGCATCAGATTAGTGATTCGCTCAATTGTTGCTCACAGAGTATTAAAAAACGTTAAAAACAAATTATAAAATATATAGTGAACAGAATTGTATGCGGTTTGCAGAATAACGATCGTAGACCTTAGTTCTATAATATTATGTTATAAACTCATTTTTCCCCCGGAGCCTGGAGAGGACCTTTAAAGTTTATTGGAATCTGCAGCGCCTTGCTCCAAAGAGACGAGCAAAAGCACCACAAAATCTCCCGAAACGACAGGCACTTAGCTACTGACCGTGCCTGACGTGAAAACGACAACAGAAAACGTCTTAAATAACTCATTACTTTTTATTTCAAAACTAATTTCAATAAACTCTACAGCAATTAATGCGGTTTGGTAATAGGTATCCAAATATCGAATTAAAATTAAGTAAATCATCAGCTGTACATATGTTAATGAACCTCATTTTTATCCCCATAAGAATAACATAGGAATATTTCACTGATAAGCTGAGTTGGAACAACGGTCTCTTTACTTTAGTGGTCTAGTGTCTACTGCTCCTTAGTGAAAATGAAGTGAGAGGTTAGATGCATTGCATGAAGTAAGAGGTTAGATGCATTGCATGAAGTAAGAGGTTAGATGCATTGCATGAAGTAAGAGGTTAGATGCATTGTATGAAGTAAGAGGTTAGATGCATTGCATGAAGTAAGAAGTTAGATGCATTGCATGAAGTAAGAGGTTAGATGCATTGCATGAAGTAAGAGGTTAGATGCATTGCATGAAGTAAGAGGTTAGATGCATTGTATGAAGTAAGAGGTTAGATGCATTGCATGAAGTAAGAAGTTAGATGCATTGCATGAAGTAAGAGGTCAGAATTTAGATGCATTGCATGAAGTAAGAGGTTAGATGCATTGCATGAAGTAAGAGGTTAGATGCATTGTATGAAGTAAGAGGTTAGATGCATTGTATGAAGTAAGAGGTTAGATGCATTGCATGAAGTAAGAGGTTAGATGCATTGCATGAAGTAAGAGGTCAGAATTTAGATGCATTGCATGAAGTAAAAGGTTAGATGCATTGCATGAAGTAAGAGGTTAGATGCATTGCATGAAGAAAGAGGTCAGAATTTAGATGCATTGCATGAAGTAAGAGGTTAGATGCATTGTATGAAGTAAGACGTTAGATGCATTGCATGAAGTAAGAGGTTAGATGCATTGCATGAAGTAAGAGATTAGATGCATTGCATGAAGTAAGAGGTTAGATGCATTGCATGAAGTAAGAGGTTAGATGCATTGCATGAAGTAAGAGGTTAGATGCATTGCATGAAGTAAGAGGTTAGATGCATTGCATGAAATAAGAGGTTAGATGCATTGCATGAAGTAAGAGGTTAGATGCATTGCATGAAATAAGAGGTCAGAATTTAGATGCATTGCATGAAGTAAGAGGTTAGATGCATTGTATGAAGTAAGAGGTTAGATGCATTGCATGAAGTAAGAGGTTAGATGCATTGCATGAAGTAAGAGGTTAGATGCATTACATGAAATAAGAGGTCAGAATTTAGATGCATTGCATGAAGGAAGAGGTTAGATGCATTGTATGAAGTAAGAGGTTAGATGCATTGCATGAAGTAAGAGGTTAGATGCATTGCATGAAGTAAGAGGTTAGATGCATTGCATGAAGTAAGAGGTTAGATGCATTGCATGAAGTAAGAGGTTAGATGCATTGCATGAAATAAGAGGTCAGAATTTAGATGCATTGCATGAAGTAAGAGGTTAGATGCATTGTATGAAGTAAGAGGTTAGATGCATTGCATGAAGTAAGAGGTTAGATGCATTGTATGAAGTAAGGGGTTAGATGCATTGTATGAAGTAAGAGGTTAGATGCATTGCATGAAGTAAGAGGTTAGATGCATTGCATGAAGTAAGAGGTTAGATGCATTGCATGAAATAAGAGGTCAGAATTTAGATGCATTGCATGAAGGAAGAGGTTAGATGCATTGTATGAAGTAAGAGGTTAGATGCATTGCATGAAGTAAGAGGTTAGATGCATTGCATGAAGTAAGAGGTTAGATGCATTGCATGAAATAAGAGGTTAGATGCATTGCATGAAGTAAGAGGTTAGATGCATTGTATGAAGTAAGAGGTTAGATGCATTGTATGAAGTAAGAGGTTAGATGCATTGCATGAAGTAAGAGGTTAGATGCATTGCATGAAGTAAGAGGTTAGATGCATTGCATGAAGTAAGAGGTTAGATGCATTGCATGAAATAAGAGGTCAGAATTTAGATGCATTGCATGAAGTAAGAGGTTAGATGCATTTTATGAAGTAAGATGTTAGATGCATTGCATGAAGTAAGAGGTTAGATGCATTGTATGAAGTAAGAGGTTAGATGCATTGTATGAAGTAAGAGGTTAGATGCATTGCATGAAGTAAGAGGTTAGATGCATTGCATGAAGTAAGAGGTCAGAATTTAGATGCATTGCATGAAGTAAGAGGTTAGATGCATTGCATGAAGTAAGAGGTTAGATGCATTGCATGAAGTAAGAGGTTAGATGCATTGCATGAAGAAAGAGGTCAGAATTTAGATGCATTGCATGAAGTAAGAGGTTAGATGCATTGTATGAAGTAAGACGTTAGATGCATTGCATGAAGTAAGAGGTTAGATGCATTGCATGAAGTAAGAGATTAGATGCATTGCATGAAGTAAGAGGTTAGATGCATTGCATGAAGTAAGAGGTTAGATGCATTGCATGAAGTAAGAGGTTAGATGCATTGCATGAAGTAAGAGGTTAGATGCATTGCATGAAATAAGAGGTTAGATGCATTGCATGAAGTAAGAGGTTAGATGCATTGCATGAAATAAGAGGTCAGAATTTAGATGCATTGCATGAAGTAAGAGGTTAGATGCATTGTATGAAGTAAGAGGTTAGATGCATTGCATGAAGTAAGAGGTTAGATGCATTGCATGAAGTCAGAGGTTAGATGCATTGCATGAAATAAGAGGTCAGAATTTAGATGCATTGCATGAAGTAAGAGGTTAGATGCATTGTATGAAGTAAGAGGTTAGATGCATTGCATGAAGTAAGAGGTTAGATGCATTGCATGAAGTAAGAGGTTAGATGCATTGCATGAAATAAGAGGTCAGAATTTAGATGCATTGCATGAAGTAAGAGGTTAGATGCATTGTATGAAGTAAGAGGTTAGATGCATTGCATTAAGTAAGAGGTTAGATGCATTGCATGAAGTAAGAGGTTAGATGCATTGCATGAAGTAAGAGGTTAGATGCATTGCATGAAGTAAGAGATTAGATGCATTGCATGAAGTAAGAGGTTAGATGCATTGCATGTAGTAAGAGGTTAGATGCATTGCATGAAGTAAGAGGTTAGATGCATTGCATGAAGTAAGAGGTTAGATGCATTGCATGAAATAAGAGGTTAGATGCATTGCATGAAGTAAGAGGTTAGATGCATTGCATGAAGTAAGAGGTTAGATGCATTGCATGAAGTAAGAGGTTTGACCGTTAGATGTATTGCAACTCACAGGGTGGTGGCAGTCCCAATCTCTCTCGGTGTTGCAACTGAATGCAGGTGAGTAGGATGGTGAAAATGGAAGACTCACTGCCAGTCTGACATCAAAAAAAAAAATTACATTAACGAAATCACCTAACTTATTTATTTTAATTTGAGTTATAGTTACAATATTATCTTTACATATTATATTTAATCCATCTATAGCCATATTCTATCTGTGGGTATCAAAAAAAAAAATTACATTAACGAAATCACCTAACTTATTTATTTTAATTTGAGTTATAGTTACAATATTATCTTTACATATTATATTTAATCCATCTATAGCCATATTCTAACTGTGGGTCATACTAAGTCCTCTCACCTCAGGTAAGTTGAGGTAATTAACAGAGGTAGCAACAGGAGAGGTTAGTTGCCCCGATGTGTCCCCATCCAGTGGGCCTTTCCTAGCACCCCGTGGCAGCTCCATGGTTGGGATGGGGCTGAGGGTGTCCCCTGACACTGCCACATGGGCCCTAGTAGACTCAGGCACCACCCCCAGGGGCACGTTAATGTCTAGGAAAGTGAAGTAGTAGGGTCTGTTACTCAGGTCCAGCAGAATGGAGGTGTGACGCTGCTGCTCCGCTCCACTTGGCTGTAACGGTTACATGCAAACTAATTAATAGGGGAAAAGACAGGGAAAAGTAGTGGGGCAAATAAAGAAAACATAGTGGAAGTAACGAATCATCGGTACTTTTCACATCTCCAGTCATATAAGAAAAAACAATAAAATAATAAAATTTTAATAATTATTATATAGCTTTTTATATGACTGAAGATGTGAAACCGACCGATAATTCGTAACTTGCCCTACTAGCGATCTATGCACTATGACATAGTACTCGATATTATCAAAAAAGTTATAACATTCGAATATATTGTAAGACATCAAGGTGGAAACTTAATATTGAAAAATGCAACCCAGAATAATGGAATATTTAATTTAAATAACATATCATGTGTTAATGTATATAAATATAATTAAAAGTTCAAAAGCACGCATCTTGACATTTAATCCAAGATAATTATATATAAATGAAGGTAAGCTAACAGCTTGTTAACATTTTCACTGTCTGTTCATTACTGCAAGATATTCTGCTTCACACAATATATAAATAAGGAGAATACATAATAATGGAGTTACCAGGAGAAACGCACTGGTAAATAGATATTAAATGATATATTGCGTTGCTTATTAATGAAGATGAGGAGTGAGTTATTTTACATTGAAGAGAGAGTGCAGAGTGAAGTAATTGTAAGGAATAAACAATAGTCATTACTACCTTTGGATACATAAATACAGATGAATATCCTTCATATAAAAAAAGACGATATAATAATTATTTCACTAGGATTGGTTGAGTAAACACAACCAACCCGGAAGAATATCTAATTGGCCAAGAGGAATATAGATTATTTAACAGTAAAATATTGTGTTTGATGAGAAGGCAATATTGAAATAACATAGAAAAAGTGTTGCATCTATTCTAAACTGTGTTTCCTATAATTGTTATAGAAATGAAAAATATTGGAGTAGAAAATGTAAAATTAGATGATGTGGTTAAGCAGTAGAGCTGCAATTACTCTATATATTTACACTGTAATGAATTAATTCTTACTCAGACTGTCTCTTCATAAAGTATTGTACGCGAGGAACTTCTTATGGTGAATTATTTAAAATCTCCCAGAGAATGCTATGAGTTGGTTCCATATCTTGGAGTTCCAGTGAGTCCTCATTTGCAGAATTTATTATTGTTAGCGTTAATGAAGGAAATGGAATTTAGAGCTTTCTCCCTAATTATTCAAAGTCCCGAATTCATTAAATGAATGGTAGAAAAACATCAACTCGGTGGATTACGCTAAATAATATTGTGAGGAAGATTAAAGGTGGCTCTTGTTCTTAACCATACCTCGTAGTAAATGTATTTAGCAAGGAAAAGAAGATTTAACTTATTAAATGAAAAAATTAGTCCGATTAACTTACAATTTAAAAATGAGCTGATTTCAATGCGTATGGTAGTATCATAGATTTTAGTACAGTGAAAATCCTGAGTTATGAAGTATTAGTTTCTTCATAACTCAGAGTCACTTCACAACTCAGGGACACTGATAGTTTTCTATGATTGAAATCTTGGTGAACACTGTAGCCTTTGAGGGATAACTAGCACGAAATAAGGATAAGGATTTTATTGATGAAAAGTACAATCATTAAGCCCTTTTAGAATTTCTTAATGATAGGATATTTTCGGGCAAGACGTATAGAATTCATGACTTACATCGTTTTCGACAATTTAACAAAGAAAATACTTCATCATGTGCATTTCATAACTCAGGTCCTTCATTACTCGAGTGTTTCATAACGCAGTAGTACTGTACCTACCGATATTACGTAAACAGAACATTCTGATCAGCTGAAAATATTTGAATTGTCGAGAAACTTAACTGCGAGTAGTTACCCAGCATGAATTGATTGGATTTTTTCGTCCTAAGTACTTGCCTTAGTTTCTAAGTACTAGCCTCAGTTTCTAAGTACTTGCCTTAGTTTCTAAGTACTAGCCTCAGTTCCTAAGTACTTGCCTCAGTTCCTAAGTACTTGCCTCAGTTCCTAAGTACTTGTCTCTGTTCCTAAGTACTTGCCTCAGTTCCTAAGTACTTGCCTCAGTTCCTAAGTACTTGCCTCAGTTCCTAAGTACTTGCCTCTGTTCCTAAGTACTTGCCTCTGTTCCTAAGTACTTGCCTCTGTTCCTAAGTACTTGCCTCTGTTCCTAAGTACTTGACTCAGTTCCTAAGTACTTGCCTCAGTTCCTAAGTACTTGCCTCAGTTCCTAAGTACTTGCCTCAGTTCCTAAGTACTTGCCTCAGTTCCTAAGTACTTGCCTCAGTTCCTAAGTACTTGCCTCAGTTCCTAAGTACTTGCCTCAGTTCCTAAGTACTTGCCTCAGTTCCTAAGTACTTGCCTCAGTTCCTAAGTACTTGCCTCAGTTCCTAAGTACTTGCCTCAGTTCCTAAGTACTTGCCTCAGTTCCTAAGTACTTGTCTCTGTTCCTAAGTACTTGCCTCAGTTCCTAAGTACTTGCCTCAGTTCCTAAGTACTTGCCTCAGTTCCTAAGTACTTGCCTCAGTTCCTAAGTACTTGCCTCTACTTCTGCAACACTCAGCTTTTCCAGACCTATAATTACAATTGCTACTCCGACTAATGAAGCTTAATTACGTTATTAGACTCAAAGTTTGAATGCATAGCTGCTACTGGCCGGTGGAAAGTTATCTCATGTGCTTCGGATTGTGCTCTAATTCCCCTCCAATTCATAGTCTCAACCATGAATTAAATAGTTAGAAGGATACTCGCACTCGACAGAAATACCGACAAAGAAAAAGAAGGTGACGTCACTTGGAATACGATTTGAAGGTTCTTGTATTGTTTACTTTGAGTCTGTAGCTCAATACTAGCTTTTCTGTAGCTTAATACTAGTTTTCAGAATACAGCTATTTGCTACTTTATTTTTTCATTCCTTTTGTTAAATTGTATATATATTATGAACAACAATATAAAGTTAATTAGTGATCTATGATTTTCATTCATTCCTTAATTGAAGAAATCCGCCGACCACTATTAATTATATATATTTCACCATATCGATTTTATCGTGATAAATAGTTCTTATACCTTATATGTTCTTATACATTTTAATATTAGAAATTATTCTATATAGTTCTTCAATTTCAATCATTGTTGGAAAATACACAATCGAACGTAGTCGACACAAATCCAATTATTATTGAATATCATCTGAGCTAAATTCAATAAATGATTTCAGTATTAGGTATATAACTATATATATAATTATATATTAACATTTACGATGCATTTAAGTATCTATTTGATCAAGTAATCAAAAGTTATTTCATGAAGAACTATAACCAAATATTTCGGATGCTAGTATCTGTATACCAGGTGACGTCATGAGTCGCTCGCGTGACGTCACACTTTCGCATCATTTTCAAGTGCGAGTATCCTTCTAACTATTTAATTCATGGTCTCAACTACATGTTAAGTGGCGCGACTGCAGGGGCTTTCTGCGGCTCATAGCATATGTACATATAGTCAGTCTTAGGTATTGATAAATTACACTATTTAGTAGCTACTGCAGGTATAAATATTTTACAAAATGGGAATATCATTATAAACATATTTTTTTAATTCATGAATGTGATATCACTTGAATTGAAAAATGAAGTAAAAACTCAAATCATTAATAATGTAACCCTTAATCAAAGGGTTACATCAAATCATATTTAGTTAGTAACTAAAACTGGTTACCAAATCAGTAAATTCCAAAATTAGCAGTAATATACAGTATATCTAAGTGAACACTACTTGGAAATTACTAATTAACAAAATAGTAGAGTTTGTACGTACCTCTACAAGCATGGTGGCTCGGGCCCTCAGCTTCTTGCCAGGAATGACAGCAGTGACGGTGACAGGGATTTCCCCCAACTTCAAGGGTATGATAGGTAGGTAGAGGGTTATGCTACCCCCACTACCAACATGGATGGTGTGCTGGTGCTCCCCATCCGCAAAACGACGCCTCTTGCCCTCGAACTGAAAGAGGAAAATGAAGAGTTAGGACTGGGAGAAGGAAAGGATATCTACAGAGACTGGAATTCATACAATTTATGTTTCGAAAAACGTCATTATATACTTCCAATTTTGACAAAATTTATCATTCAATCCTATTTATTATAATAGATATGATATTTTGGTTGAAGAAAGTTTGTTGGTATTTCAAGGACCAAATCATTAAAATATATCTTGCCCTGTATCACAAGTTAAGATGCTTATTTATTATATAATGAAGTAACTATCCTGATTAGTTTTCATAACTATTCAATTCAAATATTTTAAAGTGGACCCAATTAGATTTACATTGATAAAATATTGTGTAACTCATGGAGTAAAATGAAACATTTGCTAATGTGATATTTAATGGAATCAACATAATTAGTTATGTAACATGATGTATGTAACAGAAAAGAATATTTAGTTAAATGAATATCACAAGTTTTTCACACGTCAATGTCACCAGATTGTACTGTTCCCATAAACGTTGTACAAAGAATGAAAAACATTTATGAATATATTTATATATCTGCCAGTATGTATTTATAATTAGAGAAATAGTTTATTAGTTAGCTTAGTGTATGTTTATCTGAAATTCGATTGATTATTGTATATACTTTTTGTAGACGTTAATGAAGATTCAATGAAAGGAAATGATGTGTACACTACGCCATCTATCGGAAGTTTGATATTTATCATCATTCTAATGTGTTTTTGCACAGCATTCACCACTCTGTGTTCACGCAGTGATATGTTCGATAAAACTAACGTTAACCATCAATAGACTATTTTATCACATGATTCAGTGATTTCAGCCGATACATTTCAAAACATTACTTAGTTGCTGTTCATCAATCATATTATGATTTCATATGAAAATTTGACGCATCTTCCCTTTGAAATTAGATCATAATAAACTTGATAATAGCAATATTCACCCGAAAAATCTTACAAAATTCTAAGAAGTAATTGAAATTCCATTGATTAGCGTTATTATATTGAATGAATAGAGTTAATGTAAACAGATTAGCGTGGATGAGGCTTTGAGAAGAGCTACAGAGTGGTGCAGATATCTAAACACCTCACTGATGTTAAATAAACACTGAAGGTTAGTTAGTTCAGATAAGTAAAGCAGTGATTTCGATAGGAGGCAATCAAATGACTTACTTCAGTCTGTGCATCTGTCCATTCAGTGGACTCAAGAGAAAAGAAAGATGTCTGCACAAACTAAAAGTCATCTAGTAGTACATTACGGCTCTAAGGAAGAAACATCGACTGTGGTACTCGATATATCAGTTTATCATTACAGCAGTAAGTGTAGTGATATTGGATAGGCTATCTGGCACAGCACTAAGTGACGGCACTCTGATACACTATTGTGTTGCCTTCAATGAAGTAGAAACACATTTGTAACTTAATGAAGAAAGGAAGGAAAAGGGTGGAATTTTGGGTAAAAGTTACTAGGAGTCAATAGAATTGAGTGTTTGAAATGGTAGAATATAGACACTCATGCGTGGTGAAGGAAAATAACACTAAATAGAAACATCATTAGTGGATAGGTACACAGGATAGGTGTGCTGTGAACAATTTAGCAGAACTCTTTCTTAACATTCTACACACAACTCATTGATATACTCACCCCTGTAACATCGAAGTCCTCTAGAGCGATGAACTTGTAGTCTGTGCTGTGTGCGAGAGTGATGTGGGCAGTCACGTCCTCTACGTGTTTGTTCAGAGCTGTCACTCTAACACCAATGTGTTCCCAGGCACTCACTCGATTTGGAGCTTCGACACGCAGTTGAAAAGATTCCTCCTCTACCCACTGCACAAAAATAATAACAACATTTAACTAGGGTAAGTTACGAATTGTCGGTCGGTTTCACATCTTAGATCATACATATAAGAAAAACTATTTAATAATTTTTATTTTATTTGCTATCCATCAATATTGAAATAAAAAATACCTACCCTAGTTTGTTAAATATTCATATTTATTTTAAATAGAAAATATAATAGACTAAAATCACAAAATGTTCTAATTAATGAGTATTATTCGTTATTTAATTAAGTAAAGAATATGAAGTATATTTGCAATGTTAATTCTCTTGACTTACCTGGACAGGTTTCTCCAGCAGACTGATTCCCTTCTCCTTGTGCAAGCCAAAGCCTGACACTGAGAGGTGTGATCCCAGTTCGTGGGGCCTGGGGACAGTGATGGTACCAACCCCTGAGGAGTTGAGAGTAACGTGAGACCACAACCATGGCCTCTCCAGGTGGCGTGACAGTCTATTTTGGCGGGAGAGAAGGAAGGCGTGATGCTCTGGCTCCGTGTTTGGCTTCGAACCTGAGACAGAATGGACATTCTTGGAACAAGGAGGCTTTGGAAATAAATTAAAGGTGTTAGGCAGAATCTATCTCTTCCAAGTCTAGTGGAATTTCTTTTTGTATAAGCAATAATCTAGAGAATAGAAAAAAAGGAAGGATTTCTAAATTCAGTAAAACTGATCAGAAAATTCAGATGTTATTTAATTAATTTAAAGATTTGTGTAATATTGTGACTGATTTTTATAGAAATGAAAAAAAATCATATTTATTAAATACGTGAAACGAAATATACTCTGTGATAAATTTGAGTCTCTAACAGACACTCATATATTAATTTATCGCAGTTTTTTGGTGATAATGCCAACTCACACATCCTCTCATCAATGCCATCAATGCAGTCCCAGTGTCCATCACACTGAGCATGGGCTGGGTAGCACCCCATCATGAGGCAGGGCCTCTCCTGGGGATGGGGGCAAGGGTTGATCTGGTCCCAGTGGGCACCGTCAGTTAGAACGAGAAGATCGGCGAAACTAGTGAGAGAAGAAAATTGAACATCAAATTTACAAATAAAAATTCGACAAAAAAGTAACAAACTAAAGGGTGATTTAATTACTGGAGAAACACACACAATAATTTATAAATTTCATTATTTCATAAGGACTCCTAAGAAATATTTAACTATCTATTAAAGTTATAAGAATAGATTCGGTTGACTGGAGGTTTAAAGTAGCACTTACGAGAAAGTTTCGTTAGCGTCGTATCCAAGGGAGCTCCTTGGTATCCTCAGTATCTGCTCCACATCTCCAGAAGGGGCACTCCACTCTTGTGAGAGGGCCAAGGTACCTTCACCATCTCCAGCAGCACCCAGAGATAGGGAGGAGAGCACCTGTAGGGGGACGAGGTGGTGCAGATATATTTAACGGGGCATTTTTGAGTAAATACCATGCGTGTGTTTAATAGGAGTAATTAATGAGATTAGAAGATATAAGGTGAGTTACGAATTATCGGTCAGTTTCACATCTTCAGTCATATAAGAAAAACGATTTAATAATTGTTATTTTATTCCTTATATGACCGAATATGTGGAACTGACCGATAATTCGTAACTTACAATACATGACATACAGTTACAGTTAAGTTGCACTCTAAAATGATACTTAGAAAACAGTCTGTTAATATCCAACACAAAGATTAAAGTAACACTAATCATATTATAGGAAAGGATATGATTTTGAGAATTCCGATAACTTTGTAAGTTGTCGATGCACTTTCTGTATGAACTAATAAATGGTATATCACATTTTGTTTATGTCTGCCATAAGATATTTTGAAGATATTGCCGATAAAAGTGAACAGTTTCTTCCACAGACTATTGTAATAATGTATTTGCTTTTAAGAACTCAGGAAAAACTTCATAGTGAAGAAATAAAGAAACTAGGTTAAACTGAACTGAAGATTGTAGTATAAATGATTATTTTAATAGATGTCAATGCAATGGTAGACTCTGGCTACAAATCTAAATTAATGGGGATATTTTACGTTGAAATACGTCCTGCTTCAGGAACGTCACAATTGATCTCTTCAAATAATAAACCCTAAACTTTTAAAAAGGTCTACAATTATCAGTTGTAATTGTAATATTTGTTGCAGATGAGATTAGCACTTAATAATCATCGGCGAAAAGAAATGGAGCAAACTACCTCGCGCATAACACTTCTTTTAACACAAATATGAACATGATTACGAAAGTAACTAGAGAATGGTGTAAGAAAATGGCTAATGACATTAATAAGAAGTATAATGTTTAATAAAAAGACGTGAATGCAAGCTGTCCGTATATCGACATTGATGCCACACGCTTCCAACCTTTATTCGGCCATAAACATTCTAGAAGAGGCAATTTGGTATTCTGGTGGGCAGTCCGGCCTATCAGAATACTTGAGAGAATCTCTGTGATAGCGCCACAGACTATGTACCTACCTACCTATCACCATAACACACAATACTCTAATTATTTACACTTTAGAAAAAGCAAGCAGCTGCAATGAAGGAAATAATTAGCTACTGTATTCAAATTCAATCGTATGAGGAAAAGTCTAAAGAGAATAATTAATGTGTTCTTCATAATTCGCATAATTGATGAATAATCACCATAATGAACTTTGTGACAAACATAAAAGCATTGCAATTAAATATCTTGCTGTTACTTTGATGAAGTCATTAAAGACAAGCGTATTCAAACCTTATCTCTATATTTAGTTTCCATATGATTGATGTCGCTAATGAGTTCTCAGTGATAATTCACAGAGTAATAATTAATCACAAGAACTAATTCAGTGGCATTCACCCAAAGACTGTCAAATAAATGTTCTTTAGTGCTCTATTTCCTTAATTAAGGCAATGGTGGACAGACGAAGAAATGAAGAGCAATTGTTAGAAACTATGGCATTAATACCTAGAGTGAATGGAATTATACATATGTAGATACTAGATACAACTATTTCGAAACTGGTTGAGAACCATCCTCATTTATGACCATTTCATCACGAGAGAAAGAGTTTCTCTTGTACATTTAGTTTTTGAGTAAATACAGAGTTTGCTGGATTGTGCGCGGTGATAACCCGTCCGACCCTATATATATGTATTAATACCTATGGGAGATTGAATTAATTTTCTATAGTAGATAGTATACTGTATATTCTGCGCAATTAACCGAATTGCGCAGTCTCGAAAGTGCACTTCGTGATTTCAACCCTGCAATGCCCACAGTGCCTAAGAGTCACGGTCCAATTGGAATATAGATTCATACTTCAAAAACTTGACTTGACTGTCAAATTTAATAATCTAAGACGTAGTTATTTGAAATCAATGAAAATAATGTAACATGTTTGTTTTTATTTAGTTTTATTACATTTTATCACCATTTATCTAGAGTTCAGGTGAAATACATGCACTATCGCCTCACATTTTGATTTACACCCAAAATAGCTAATATTTGTATTAGTGATGTTACTAGTGTGATGAAAATGTGACTATTATTTAAATAAATACGTCACAGACAATGAAATTCATGGAGTTTCAACAACTCAAGACAATTGGTTTCAAATTTAGCATCAATATTTCTTTTCAAACCGTACCGGGTCTCTTAGGCACTCTGGGAGTTCCAAGGGTTAAAAACCCACAGCGCACTCTCGAGATTGCGCAATTCTGTAAATTGCGTGGGGCATATTTATTAAGTTATTAACTCAATATTATATATTTCAACATTATTTCCGGTATATGAAGATATTAAAAATTATTTCTCTTCTCCAATAATTGAAATCTTTGCTACTGATATGAGTATAAAATAAAGCATGTGATGCCAATTAGTCGCCATGTAGACAATAGAGCTGAGGGTAACAAAAGCATATAAATAATAGTGTTATAGCAATGTAGTAATTAGCACAGGGGCTTACTCTTTCCAATAGTTTGTAGCGTTCCTTTATCAGAAAGATAAACAGTTAGTAATGACAAGGTACACAAACTGTGCTGTAGGTAGCCAAATTATGTAGTAATTAGGTAAACTCAGAGGGGAATTATAAAATAGGATTAAGGTGATGAGAGTAGCTACTATTAATGTTTAGAGGGAAATATTCATTGGGACTAAAGGTCAACTTAATTGGTTGGGAATATATAGAAAGTAGAAGAAAAGGCAAAATTAACTAGGGTAAGTTACGAATTATCGGTCTGTTTCACATCATAAGTCATATGTATAAGAAAAAACTATAATTATTTAATTGTTATTGGCATCCATGATACTTGCAGGTATCAAGGATATAATTAAAATATAAATTGAACAATAAATAGTATATCGATTTTTCTTATATGACCGAAGATGTAACTTACCCTACTCAAATAATTGAATATAATGGACATATGTTCTTATTTGTAATGACAAGTTACTGCGCCATAGTTCTACATAGAATATGACTGGAGTACTATAAATTAGGCAATTAAAAGATTTTAACTAGAATGATTGTAGTGTACCTGTGAATGGGACATTCCACTCCCTCCCATGAGTCCGAAGGTGTCCCCACCATAACCGGACACGGACACTCTGGATCCAGGCACACCGGTAATTATGAGCTGCAGAAAGTCTTCTTTGATATCGTCAGCGTACTCGTAGCCTCTTACATCTCGCTTAGAATGACTTCGAATAGCGTCATCATCTAACCCTTCAACAACGTTGCTGCGGTCCTCGTGATTCGAATCCTCTTCTTCGTCTTCGTAGTCGTCATATTTTAACGCTTTTTCCTTCACCCCGTTAAAGTCAGAGGAGGGTGTTTTCTCATCGGAACCAAGTGAATAAATTTCCACGCCATCGTGTGTGGCAGTATCCTTTACTTCAATTCCAGTGGTTTCATCTTCAGAGTCAAGTTCCAATATGGTTTCAGGATGTTCAGAATATAAAGCACTTCTTTGAGTTTCATTCCTGGAGAGCTCGATACCAACCGTAACTCTTTTCGCTTCAATATCACTCTGATAGGAACCATTTCCTTTACTAAATTCACTGGTTCCATTCTTATTCAATTCTTCGAGGAGTTCATCCCTATAAATTAGCACTTGAGATGCGTTGAAGGAGTCCTGGGTATCAAGCGGCGCTGCATTATCGTAATCGGATTGCAGTTGAGTCGTTATTGGGTGCATTGCAATCGAAGATATCGAGTCATTCTCTAATGCCAGTAATTCAATTACTCCCGAAGTGTCTTCAGTAACGAAAAGACTTCCCCCTTCCACTGAAATGTTTTCTGTGGAAACATCGGGAAATATTATCGTTGAAACATTTTCAACCTGAGCTGCAGACGTAGAGTTCAGATCAAAGTTGTTTAACGCATTACTTGATGATGTGTTGCTCCAATGCTCCTCACTATCCTTTTCGACAATATGTGAATTAAGTGTGGAATTCTCCGACTTCTTTTCATCATTGTAAAAAGAATTATTTGTAATTGTAGAATATTCTGGAGCATGAGGAGTAGTCAAATTTAAGCTGATGATGCTAGCCATATTGTCAATATATTCTTTTGGTGCATTATTCGAATAATCACTATCGTTGAATTGCTGTCCACCACTCGTAATGTTTTGTTTATCCACATCATTTTGTTTTAGCTCACCATCTCCCTGAACAATGCCATCAAATTTATCGCTCATGGATATATTTTCCTCTGGCAAACTCTCGAGTTGTATTTCTTCTTCTTCTTCCCCTCTTCCCCCAGTTTGTGAACTGAGGTCCCGAGGGACTCGAGTGCCTAACTTCCCCCACCGCTGCAGATCAATCTGTTTTTTCTCCACTGTCACAATGTCAATAGCTATTTTTTCTCGAGTAATCGAGTTTACAGGGAACGTAAGGGCATCCGCCACGAGGGTTCCACCCCTACCTGTCCAATAGACCACCACAGTCGCGGACCCGGACACCATTGGGTCAAGGGCCAAAGGAAAGGTACGTAGGGAAGCCTGCAAAGTAAACAACAAGAATAATTTAATATTAATTAATGATATTATACAAATCTAATTATAATTTAAGTGAAATTATACAAATCTAAATTTAATAAACTAATTTTAATAATTTAAACACTGAAGTAAACCATTACAATAATAAAATCTGTTTCAAAACAAGTCCGCAGATAATAAATTTCCATAAAAACCTCCCGTAGTCTAAAAATAAACATTGTACATATTCCTAACTAAATAAATCTGACAGTTTATCCAAGAAAAAATATATATTTTCACCAGTGTCTAATATTCCTAAAACTCTATTTTGAATACAAGACGAGTCATCCATATTCATGTTAGTAAGTAAAGTTTGGTAATAAAAAGCGTGGCGTAGAAAGTTCCTCACCTCCATCTTTTCTTGCCCGGCCTCCACAATCATGCCTTTACTCAGCAGCAAGTATCGGAAACTCTCCAAGTAAAAGTTACTTCTTACGTGCAGGATTATGTATTCACCAACCTAGATTGGGATAAAAGATTTCTTTACACGGTAGACTATTAACAATGCTTCATTATAATCAGGAAACTAAGAAGTACCGCGCGGATAAAAGAACTCTTGCTTTATTCACACAATTGTGAGTTCTCAAAAGCAGGCAATATGAGAGCGAATGAAAATAAGAAAATAGTATTTACATCTTATAGTCTTTGAAATAACAATTGTACAACAGCAGTACGAAACATTTAATGAAAGCCTTAGATATGCTCTCAATTATTTCAAGAACCACTTAGAAATAAATGAATAGAATTAATTAGTATAAGAGATGAGAGATAATAATTCACCACAGAGATAATAAAGCCTGTGAGATTTGGGAGGCATATCTTTGAAGCAAAGAAAGTGACTTCGCGCCAAAGCTTAGCTGCTTTAATATTTCTCTGTTATTCTCCCGAGGGAGAGGAAGACAATGAATCTCAGTTTGATGAGCTGAAGAAGCAGCCTACACATCACACGCTTTTTTATCGTTAGAGCCTTCATGTTCTAACTAACATGAGTGGCAAAAAGAGATTGCACTGCGAAGAGTCTACCACACGAGGCAATGTGCGTGAGGTATACTCTTACATAGCATATCTTTTGACTGTAACTTTAACTACCTGGGGGTCTCTGGTGGATGTGGAGACTTGAAGAAACCTGCCAGCTGGTGACTGGTGGGTAATGGCGATGAGTGTAGCGTAGTATTTGTTACCTTGTGTCTCCTTGAGTTCAGCCGTCAATTTGAGAGAAGAAACTTCACTCTCGAGGTCGTGGTCGGCTAAGGAAAGACAGCGCACAGTCATATATTTTAACGTGGAGATTAGTATCCATTACATAAACAAATAGAGGAAAAGGAGAGTAGGAAGATGGGTATTGATTACATTGTTCACAAATAGAGTCTATATTCTGATTGTCAGTGCCACCACGCAAAGAGATATTATTTGGTAAATAGTAAGCAGTTTCTTGGAAAACATTTTGGTAAGTATTCAATCCTATGAAGTCTTTTTCCTTGATAACCTTCTATTCAATCCTTACCCAGTTCCACGTGGAGGTCAATCTCTGCGGTCCAGAGGGCCTTGTCGTGGTAGAGTCTCTTGACGGTGCGCGGATGGAGGTTAACTTTGCGTCCGTTGCGTAGAGTCACTTCCGGTGTCACTAACAAACGGTGTCGGGTGAGTCTCCATTCGGGCACCAAGGAGGAAGGACCTTCCGTTGCGGATAACTGTCAACATAATGCAAGCAATAAAAAGTCTCATGTGAAAGGAATTTGAAGGCTCTTCATAATTTGAAAATCGAATTTGTTTTCAACATTTGTTACAGGACGTGAATATCAAGTTGTAGTTAATTAATTAATTTAGTAGAGGTTTAACGTCTGCTTCGGAACCAAAGGCCATATCGCTAACGTCAAAAGAAAATTAAATACAAGGGACTAGAGGAAGTAGTCAGAAAGGAAAGTGGCTTCATGAACAAAGTCACTTACCACCGTCGGTGACAATGCTCATGGATGCAGAAAAGCTACTCCATGAATGCATTCACTTATCGAAACCATTCTAAAGAATGTGATTATACGTTGCTTAATATTGTGTATAAAAAATCTTTTTTCAATTTTGCAGCAATTTCCACTTTTTCTCAATAACTCCCAAAGTTTGCGTTAATTGGCAAGAAATGTATTTTGCGAAAGAGAAGATCTTAGTGTAATATTTTTTCAGTTCTCCAATAGCCAAAGGGAAGGAAGAGCACTGGAGGGCATAATGATGCTAGAAAGTTTCAGCAGGTGCATTTTAAGCCAATCTCAGGAAAGTTGAAGATAGTATTTCAATGGGCGGTTTGAGAGTTGGCTTTTGACGGAATTGGAAATAAGCAGAAGTTCATTCAAGATAGTACACACTTTTTGGCTAATTTTTCTATAGTAAATAGTATGACATAGTTCTACAGCTTCAATCAAAGAATGAAATTAGTTAGATGTTATACAAAAAATAAAATCAGTTGGTAAATACACAAGTAATAAATAATAAATATTGAAAACAATTGAGTGAAATAGTGTTATAATTTGGCTCATATTTCCTATTTTAATAAGTATTATATATTTCCTATTTTTATAAGTATTACATATTTCCTATTTTTATAAGTATTACATATTTCCTATTTTTATAAGTATTACATATTTCCTATTTTTATAAGTAGGCTATTTAATAAATGTAACAAACATTGAAGCATAACATTTGCAGAGGATGAGTTGCGAGCTTAGAGTTTAATAGTGAATGGATAGTTTGAAGCAGTGCAATGAAGCTATCTGAGGAAAGTGGTAAGCTGCTTGCAGAGGCTTAACTACAATGAGATCACTCCAGAACACCTCACTACCTACCTACTTGTTATCATAACACGCCTACTAACTAACATTCTGTCGCTACATCTTACAGGATTGCAATGCGAGTAGTTAGTGAATGGAGAGCTACGGATCAGTGAATAAGTCGGATTGGATTTAGTGATAGCTACAACCCTTTGAATGGAAAATTATTACTAATATTCAAAATATGGTTTATGATACACAAAGAAAATAATGCCAGAAACGGGGATTTAGGATTTTAAAGTGATAATCAGTTATTTCGATCCCTTTCATCAAATTAAAAATTGTGAGTTTCGGTAATAATGTACGAATTAATAGATAGACACAGCACTACTCTTTTTCAGCTATTTCACTACTTTGTAGTGAGAAATTCGAGTGATTACTCACGTAAAATTTGAATGGCATTGCGGGTCTGATGATGTAAGGCGAGTCCCCCAGGAACTTGAGGCGTATCTTCGACTCGAGGAGTTTGGTCTTAGAGTAACCAGTCTGCAGAATGTTCCAGATCATGTCTCCGATCTGAGCAGAGACAGTGATCTCTGTCTCTTCGATATCTCGGGAAGGAAGAAGGTCCCCGAAATCGGAGATGTGGAACTTGAACGGGAAAACCCCGTAAAACTGAGGATGGAAACATGTTTCAAAAATTAGACAGTGTGATTGAGAATATAATTCTTTGTAATATGAATAGAAAACAATGATTCAGAATATAAATGTAGGTAATATAAAGGAAATATTTTAAAGTTAAAGTTAAGAAAATAAGACATAAATATTAAGTCTACAAATAGATCACTAATACTTTTGTACCCTATCATATCAACTGGATAGTGTTGACCACTGACCGAGGTAACGTGCATGACCAGTGCAGGGTCAGGAGAGTAGTGGAGGTGTGGTCGGTGTGGAGACAGGGACCGGATGGAGGCCTTGAGGGTGATATTACCAGACACTGGTGCCCCGGAGGTGTAGTTAGCGTATACCGTCCCCTCCAAGGAGGGGGCCGTGGCAGGTAAGTAAGCTGGTACTTGAACGTCAATCTGATGAACACAAAGAAAAAATATTCAGAAACTTGGAAAATAAATTATATTGAAAACTATTATTTAGTTTATTAAATTCAATTCCTAATAGGTAATGAAAAATTTATAAGCCCGTTTTTAATTGGAAATACAAAACCGACCAGCGGCGTACTTCAGATGTAGAGTTAATGTAATAGTAAGCGAAATATAAAGAGGTTATAAGTTTTATGTTATTATTTATTAAATGAATAAGTACATTTATCTACGGATGAGCAAATATAGAACAACAGAAGCGAGAGCAGTGAGAGTAATTCGCTGCTACCATGGTAACGGGAACACTGGCAAAACAACGCAAGATAATTGCAATAACAATAACCTGATTCCTACTGCATCTTAGGGGATTAGTATACTACTGTGGTATCGTAAAATCACCATATACAAATATAGACAACACTGATTTCTAAATATGCAATCTAATATAACATTCAATAACTTTTATATTACATGTTATATTTAAAAAAGTATTTAGGAAACCACAAAAATAATTTTTTTTATCACGGAACATCAAAAACGTTCAATTGAAAAAAGACTATTGAATTAAACTATAATTTTCAATGATATCATAAATATTTTAATTTTCAATTCAAAAGAAGCTATCAAATATTTTATTATGTAGATATTAACAAAATCACCCTGTAGCATTACAGTACCTCCTCTAAAAAACTGATTAATTTGCAGTAGTATAACATATAATCAATTCTTTTATAATAGTTTCTATAACCGCATCAAGAGAAATTTATTGTGAATTATAAAAGATTAATTCCCACTTAATCCGCTATGATTTCCGTTATTGGTTATAGAGAACAAACTTTGTATCAAACTATAGAAAGAACACTAAAATCGGCTAATAGGTTTAGATACTATATACTCTAGAAGAGAGGTTCATCTTTGTGAGATACCCTGTATTGGCTTAGACTTTGTATCTTTTTTACTGAAAAATATAACGTAAAACAGGAGCTGAATTATAAAATAGAGTCTAATGGCCCGAACATATTAAATAAAGCAACCCAACGCAAGAACCAAATCTCAATATATTTAGGGTCAAAAAAGAATGAAATTAATATTCTACATGAGCAAGCTGAGGAAAAGCTTGGCTGGTTTTTCCCTAAGTTTTTCCCTCACCTCGTGACTCTATACGCTATAGCAGCTTTTATTTTCCATATATAAGCCAGGAGTTTTCTCATTCCCTGTGATAATATTATATAAACCCCGGAGACTGAGAACAAATAGGGAGGAAAAAGAAGCCGTAGATAATTACAGTGAATTGCATGGCCTGCTCACTCGTAATTAGGCAAAATGTACGCCCGCACTTCAGTTATAATGCTTTATCTAATTATAAATTAATCACATTTCTGAACATTTCTCCTGGATAGACATGAAACAATGGCAAGCTAAATGGAATTAACTCGCAGAAAGTGAATAAACAGAAGTAGTTATTATACCATGTAATGAGAGGTAAATGAAGTAAAGAAAGTATATGCTCTTGCTTCTAATTATGTAGCAGAGAATGATTAGGCGGCTAAATTAATGTATTACATCATGCAATTAAACCATGAACAAATAAGTTATTTTGAATAATAAGGAGAATGAAGAGTGCAACTATTTAAATTCTATTTACATAAATTACTTCTTCATCAGAATTTATCAACATTATAAATAATACCTTTGGACTTTTAACTTAAAAAAAATTTAGTAGCCACAGGTTTTTTTCTCCTTGTTGTTAATGGAAAAATATTATCTTAAAAAAAGTATGTTTAAAAGTGATTAACGAATTGAAATCCATAGAAATAAAATAGTAAAAAAAAAATTTCTACATTTGTGACAAATAATTTCAGAAAGATTTCCAATGATCAATCTTTGAATAAATATTCACTGTATTTTCTGATGAGTTTATGTGGGAGAAATCATTCATTTATTGATTAACATAACTTGAATTAACATATTTGAAGTTAAATTGATATACATTGCAAATAGAAAAATGATTCAATAGAATAAATACACTTATTTCTAACTAGCCGTGATTTAAAATAAATAAATAGAGAATGATATCTTATTATTCTTTTAACAGTAATGCAAGAGCTAGTTACAGAATATTTTAAATCAGTACTCAGTTGAAAAGAATTTGCTGATAGGATAATATTGTCCTTACTTTTATAGATTAGCTATTATATCCAATATGACTATTATATAACTCTTCTTATTTTAAATAAATACTATGAAGTGAATAAAGAGTACATCCTTTATATTTATGATCACCACCACCGTCAAACTGAGTGACACGGAGCACCAGAAATCGACAACTTTTTCATCCCGAGTTAATCTAATTAATTCTTGGAATTCTTTTTTAGTTTTTCCCTTGAACTCTGAGGAGTGAATAAACAATCGGGAATGGGAATTGCACTGGAATGCCTTGAAGAGGGGCAAGAAAATTCCCTGCCATTGTTGCCTGATTCCTTTCTCTGTCAGTTGCTACAATGGACACTTCACCTTATTGATTTGCACCCAAGAAACGGACACATTGTCTCTCTCTCTCTCTCTCTCTCTAAATAACTCATAACGGAAAAAAAACTATATCTATTATTAGGAGGGAATACACAGACACTCACAGTATTCGGATATTGGGTCAATCTATCTGACTGTTAGAAATGTCTAACCTACCAAGACCTCTGCCTCACCCACTTTGCGAGTACTGAGAGTCTAAGGGACTGATAATTGTAACCATGACTCGATATCATCACGAGGAACATGGTAAAGGTCAAGTTTTTACAATTCACTCGTTAGAAGGGTACTTTCTATATACAAATGTTAGTGAATATGAATAATATCAAAATGGGTTAGTTTCTGAAGATCGCTATTTCACTCATGACGTGAATGAAATTAATGAGTGAATTATAACTAACAATACACCGAATTTATTCATTAATTAAAGATGTTCAGTTTGTACAAAATAAGAATTTCATAGTAACGGAATAAATTGGAATAAATCAACATTAGAAATAATAAAAAATAAAATAGTATGAATTGATAACTATATTATTATTTATCATACACACTAAATGGATGATAGAATATAGATACAATATTCACCTCGAATCTGGTTTGGAAGTGTTGCTCTACGTTGAATAAGTGCTGAGTCACGCTACTGGAAGACTCTACACGCAGGGTCCACACCCCAGTCTCAGGCTCATCACTCAGGGGGAAGTGGAGGAGCACAGCCTGTTCACCACACTGAGCACCAGGGGAAATAAGCCACAGTCACATAACTTAATATGATTACTGGTTAGAATATCTAAATATGAAGGTAAATAATTTTGCTTCTTTGTAATGATTATTTATATTTTGTAACTATAATACGACTGCAAAATTAAATGTTATTAAAATAAATAAATAAAAGTACGAATAAAACAGTAAAAAGTTGATACTAGAAAAGTTAGTTTGAAATATCTTTTTTTTTAAAATTCACTCACCTGTCTCGCCAACCACCGCTTGACCATCACCCCCCGGGGGGTTAAGATGTAAACATCCACAGCCTCCTTGGCAGGTCTACCGGCAGCGTCAACTCCCACAACCCGCACTCGAACTGGAGGAGGAAAATGGAGAGGTGCTATTTAATGTCGTTACTGATAAACTTATTATGAAGATTTAGATAAAATATCAATCATGATACAAAATGATATAGTAAAAGAAATGAAGAGGTATTATTATTTGACAAAGAATGGTCACATTTAACCATTACGAACAAATACTAATTATTTCAATCAATTGCCAAAGATTAATTCACTTATAACACCTTGATTACAATTGCTCAAAATGCAGTCTAGCCTAACTGACTTTTCCAAAGTTACCAGTTTATATTATAGCTTCTGTATGACATGTCTTACAATAAAGAGAAAAGCGAGTATCTGTGTGTGTACCTATTGATATTGTCTGTATGATAAAAACAGTTGTATGGTTGTAGTTCGCGTTGTGACAATTTAATTCGTGCTTAAAATATTGACAGAGGTACAAATGTGTACCAGTACATAGTCAACGTGTTAAGCAAGCATAATAATTCTATAGATTGTAGTAGAGAGTAAGTGAAATATTCTTAGCAAAGAGCGTAGAGTTATTCTCCAAACATCGAGAGTTAATTAGGTTTGCAGTGTGTGGCTCAGAAGAGTGGCTTGCATACCTTTCACTCACTAACAATAGGCAAGAAAGTAAACAAACGATTGAACACTTCAAAGGGCACACAAAATCAAAAGAGAAGAGCTTCTATCTCAGATTTCACTGCAAAGTGAAGGCCTTTGATTGGATCGAGGGGAGCTATTGCTACAGGTGTGAGGGAAATGAAGCGTGTGTTATATCCCAAGGTATTAGAACTCTAGGAATTAGTTTAGAAGTATATAGTCTCATTGACTCTAGTCAAATACATGACTTTTACTCTTATAACTTTATGATTTATTAACCTATTCAATTAATGGTGAAGTTACTCAAGTTAATATTTATATTTAAATACAAGAGATAAAAAAAAAAACATTTAAGTACCTATGGTTTTATCTACATTTATTAAGATTATAAATGGGTGAAAAGTAGTTATAATTATAAAGTAAAAAAGTAGAAATAAATAATAAACACATTTTATCTTAAAATTTGTATAATAAAAAGGACATTAAAATAATGAAGACTAATCAGTACAAAACGTGGAAGCATTTACATCAAATCAATATTCAAAAAATATTTTAAATACGGATATTTTTTAAACTGTATATGTTTATATGAATTTATGAAGTCATTTAGTATTCTCTTTCAAATGATCTAGAAATAATAATGAATATTCGTATACAAGAAAATCGAAATAAAAATAATTTGTTACATCACATACAGCCGTTATAAATCTATGTCCCTGTGCCTATAGAAATAGAAAATGTAGAATCATTGTCCATGTTTAAAAACAGAAACTAACTAAATTTAGTCTTGCAATAATTTTTAGCCAATGTTAGCTTTAGCAATAATTTTTAGTCTTGCAATAACGATTTATAGGTTATCGTAACAAATTATTTGTTTCATAAGATTTGCATGTAACAGGGTTCGCATCCCTTGTCCGATAACTGTGAAAAATAGACAGTTATACCTGGCAGGTGTAGGACAACTTTGGTGAGGATAGTGTTAACACTGTCCTTTAACTGATGGTCTGATACTCTGTAGCCTTTGGGCTAAAAGACATGAGGTGCATTGTGAGAGGGATATTTGCAGTGAGTGTTGCCAGTGACATGCTATGCAGACACACCGTCAACAAAGGCACAGTAAATCACAGAGAACATACGACTCAGCGCTATCTACTGTGAGGAACACACCAAGTGCATTCTTACATTCTATTTGCTAACACTGTTTGGACAATCCATCAGCAGGAGGAGAGGGAAAGAAGAGGAGGAGGAGTGAGAGAGAAGAGGAGTATGATGGGGAGAGGAGGAGTATGATGGGGAGAGGAGGAGTATGATGGGGGAGCATAAGATATTCATCTCTGTTATACAAATTAGGTGAAGAAAATACTAAGTAAAGGTTATATAGAAAAAACTTATCCTGTCACTTTGTTCACTATAAGAGGCTTGGTCGCACTAAACGGATAGATAATCATTTCATTTCATAGTCTCACCAGTGTCCCCCTGTTTGTAGACAGGTTTGTCAGTGTGGACCATTACAGTGGGACCCAGAGGTTGGAACTCTAATTCTGCCTCCCGGGTGAAAGCTGTCCCTGACAGCCACCCCACTTCAGAACCTTCCACCTTCAGGCGATAGCGACCCGGCCCGCTACTGCTGGGGACCTGAAATTAGGAGTAAAAAAAGAAAATTACAAAAACATTACTACATTCTCTGGTTAAAATGAGATGAAAAAATATGAAACTTATAATGTAAATTTATATACATTTCTATATGAAAATGGTAAACATAGACTAAACAGATCAATGAAAAGTCTCAAAGTAAATCTTCACAAAAACAATATCTCGAAAACCACTTTAGTTTGATGGTTTGTCAATATTATATGTGATTTATTTGATGTATATGCGACATAAGTTATAAATAAATTGCCAGAAAACACTCGAGTGTTATTATTGTTTTGTATTCAATATGTTTTATGATGAGTAATGATATATGAGCAAGGCAATAAATGTGTACAATCTTTACCTACTTACTTTGTGGCTATAGAGACGAGTACTCACTCGATATTAATAATAAATACTGATTTAGAGGGAGTTTTCGCTAAACCCGCTTACATTAAATATTCTTATTGTCGTAGAACCAGGATGAGCGAAAGAGTTTGTCACTTTAAATAATATGTGGTCCTGGATGTATTTCATGAACATTTTATAAAAAATACACCATTTACACAATTTAGATTGCATATCATAATTATACATTGACCGAGTAAGTTTATTTACACCTAATATCTGAAATTTTATCATTAATAACAAATGTATAACACTCTCTACTTTTTTTTTAAATTATTTAATTTATTAGGGGGTTTAACGTCTGCTTCGGAACCAAAGGCCATATCGCTGACGTCAAAAGGAAATTAAATACAAGGGACTGGAAGAAGCAGTCAGAGAGGAAAGTGGCTCCATGAACAAAGTCACTTACCACCGTCGGTGATAATACTCATGGATGCAGAAAAGCTACTCCGTGAATGCAGTCACTTACCAAGGAATGTGTCGAAACGGGACACAAGCAGCGGTGGCTGCACTCACGGATGGAAGAGGAAAATGAAGAGGTGATAGTAAATGAAGCCTACGAGCCTACCTAACACAAAATTCTAAGACCTCGTAGTTGAAGAGCATAACCCTAGCGCTATTCTCTAAAACTGCAAGTAGCGTTAAAAAAATGATAAACATGGTAAAAATGAAAAAAGACAATCCATAATCCAAATTACAACAGTTCGGGGCCCAAGGGACGCCACCTCCCTTCTCTTCCATTCACCACAGACAGCTTCAGGATAGAGCCCCTGGGGGCTACTTTTTTTAAATAAAAGAAAAGTAATACATAATAATGATAACTTTTTACAAATAACAATTAAGTAAAACATGGCGGAAAACATAAAAATGATGTTAAAAATATAATCGTTACTCATAATAATATACCTTCACCATACTTCCTTATAGTAATGTTCCCAGTACCTCTCCATACACACCATAGTCTACACACCATAGTCTACACACCGTACCAATCAAGAGTACCATGCGGTACGAGTAGCTAAAGAATTTTACCACAACTTTACATCGCAATCAACACCGCACTAAGTTCAGTCAAGAGCGCCATCTAGTGGCAGTCTTTCACAATATAACACACACATTCTACCAACACTCGAAAGTGAATCACTTGGTGTGACCCCAGTAGTCCTAAAAATGATGATAGTTTATTTTCAGAGACGTTGCCATGAGAAGGCCTTCACATTAGTTTGTCAGACAAGGCATTGTTAATACTCTATAGTATAATAATTGAGCCAAAGTTCTACTGCTGAAGATTATTATTACGAGCCAAAGCAGAGAAGTCTGTCATCATAGTTTGTAAAGCACCTTATTCATTGCAAACTTAGTCGAGAGGAGCACCGAATGCATTTCAACTTACAGACAATTAGAAAAGTATTTTCATTTTTAAATAACTTTAAATATAAAATGGATTAATCATTATAAATACAATTAATTCCAATACAAATTTCAGGTAAATCATCTCGTGAGTTAGAAAATAGTCGTGTTGAGAACATTTCTCTACTTTTCTTTTACGATGTAGAAGGAAAAAAGTCAATCTCCTAAAACTGATAGAATGACTCATCGTACGAGTAAATGGTTAATGAATCACATTTCATCAGCTGCATCAGTCTGTGTACTAATACTAACATCGAACATTACTTAGTGTTAAAACATAATCTGAACTAGATGTAATGGAAAACTCTATCACATAGATATCTAATAGAGATTGTTAAACCATGAATTATTATTAAAGGAACAAGTATTAGGTAAACGTTATAGATACGAAATTAAAATGATTAAAAATTGTGTTAGACTATAACAATACAAAGCAAATATTTCAGTAATTTCAACTACTACATTATTATGATGTTTCATAAACTACAAACAATAGCAAAAAAGGAAGTGCCAAACTTAGTCGAGTATGATTACAACATTTCAGTCGTTGCTTTTACTCATCAAATAATAATTACAAAAATACTGAGTAACAAAAATATAGAAGCTTTGAAGTAGAGCTTTAAGAAGTAGAGCATTAAGAAGTATTTCGAGTTAAATTACTGTAAACTAAGGAGAAGTTATAAATGTTTCATATTACTGTGTTCAGAGTATTTGCCAATCTGAAGATACTCGAGAATGCGCTACGCGTTTTAAGGATCATTAAAAATGCGTGACAAACTCAATAGTGTGCAAGGCAGGTATACAGGGTGGCGCAAAAAAAAAGGAAACTCATTTCAAAATTAGTTTATTTTACAAACTATCAAAGCTAGAAATTTTATAAAAACACAATTTTATTTGTTTACTTTTTTTGCATCTATCTTGATAAATTGTTAAGAGTTACGATGATAATTGAACATCCTGCAGCAAAATAAAAAAAGGTACATAAGAATGGCTTGCGCGAGCACGAAATACGCAAAAAAAATTCATAATAGGAATAATTTATTTCCATATGGTAGTAGTAAAAATTTAATCCTAGAATTTTTCATTCAATTAACGTTTTGGTTATTGACTCTTTCATTCATGGAAATACATCTTCATCACCAATCACGATATCTTCTACAAAATTTGCATTTTTTTGCAGAAATCATTTTGCAAAATTTAGACGGTGCGGTAAATCAGTTCTAAGAGTTTGAGCCTTACATGCATCCTAAAAGGATAATATCTCAAATCGAGTTTAACAATTTAGTGAAATGTGTATTAAATGATATTAATCCTTACCTTCTGATTGATATTTTTGTATTATCAATATGCTGTTCATGAAAAAGATTAATGTTTTCATGTGTTCATTCTTTTCTCCTGCGACATGATCACTTTTTATTCAAATTTAAAGTGGTTTCTTCAGTTTTGAACTTATTAACATTTTTCAATGTGGTTTTACAGTTGGTGGAAATCTTTCCGAAAAACAATGTTCAAAATGAGGTTGAACCTGCGTAAAACTTAGTGTTTAAAAAAATTGTCACAACAAAACTTTGTTCTTTTGAAAGCTGCATTTAAAATTAAAAAAAAAATTAATGGCGAGATGATTTTATAAAGATATAAATTTTACCTTCAAAAAACAACTTTCAAATGGTAATTAATTGTTTTATTTTCTCTTATTTGTTACAAAAAATAGTAGAATTTAATGTTTTTACATCCATATAAAATGAAGTATACCTCTTATGATATTTTTCATATATTTCGTACTCACGCAAGCCATTTTTAGGTACCTTTTTTTAATTCACTGCAGAATGTTTAATTTTTGTCGTAACTTTAAACAGATTATCAAAATAGATGCGAGAAAAGTAAACAAATAAAACTGTGTTTTAAATTTTTTTTAGCTTTGATAGTTTGTAAAATAAACTAGTTTGAGAATGGGTTTCCTTTTTTTTGCGCCACCCTGTAGTGTATGAAGCAGGACCAACAGTGGAAAGATTATCAATTATTTATGCATTTAATTGGTCCATTTCATCAAAATATAATAGTTAATGATATACATAATAACTTGGTAATATATTGGTAATTAAACTTGAGTTAGTTACTCAAAGAAAATTTGAACAAAACTGATATTTTAATTATACTGAGATATCAAACATTCTACCAAACGTTTGGATTAACATCATTTCTTTTCTCTTTGTTTTAATGAAAAATATTGTCTTTTAAATTAATTAAAAATATATAAGTTTTTGATAAAATTTCATGCACGCTTTTAGGATCTCGAAAATGCATTTTCAAGATCCTAAAAGCGCGCAGCGCATTCTCGAGATTGTGTACAATCGGCAAATTTCACGGAACACATGTACTCTAAATATGACATAGCATTATGTCACTCAATAGTTCAAAATAGCACAACATCATGCCGACACACGCCATTAGTACAAAATAGCACACAGAGCCACAATAAGAGGAACTATAGAGCGCTACAAGTCACTCCTCGGCATCAATTAAGCTCATCGGTGATTTTTATAGACACTTTGGCAGTTCAAAACAAATGAGCGGGAGTTGAGTTCAGTAATTGAAAGAAGAAAAAGATTTTGCCAGCAAGGGGAAGGAGGATTAGGGATTAATACCAATGAGGGGATTAACAGTAGTGACGGCAAATGATTAAATATTCAAACTAACTTTGTCAACTTTGTTATATAGTGAACTTCTGTATATATTTGGTAAACTTTACAAAGGCTAGGGATTGCATTTTAGCAAGGGAATGAGGAGCTATAGTAGTATTCATATTTTCTTCAGCTGGTAGTTCCATAGAAGTCTTAGATATATTTCTATTGAATTACGAAAGTGTAAATGTATTTACTACAGTGTACTCGTTCTAACAAGTCAGTACACTGTCAGGTCAAACAAACTCTAACTACAACAAGAGTTATATGTTCTCCAAACAGAAACTTTGTAAGTTGTAAACATAAGATCGTTCAAGTACAAACATGCATACAAACAGAAGCTATCTGTTGTAGGCAGGTGGCGCTAGATAAACCATTTAAGAGTTTTAAATACAATGAGGTGCGATAAAGTATCAATTAAAGAAACTATCAACTAATACATTTTACGGTAGATGAACCAGTTGAAGATTTAAATGATTGCATTAAGTATAAAGTGCATCCATTTGAGCCTTTTAAAGAATTCAAAGCCAATGCACTATTTTCTGGCGAGGGAAGTTAATTAGATTTCCCTTCACATTGACAGGCGATTTGAACTTTTAATGGCCGTATATTTCTTTTAAAAGCAATGCTCTCGCAACACCAACATAAATTCGTTCTCGTCAATAATTGTTCGAGAGAAGGTTGTTTATTGTTTATATTTTGACAGTTTAGAGGCCCTTTCGTTTATTTATGAGCTTGTTAGTCCAGCAGAAGGAAAAACATCGCCCCGAGCAGCTACACCAAATCGAATAATGCCACTGATCGAAAGAATATTGAATTGTCGAGAGATGTAGTTTCTTATTACGTCAGAGACATATAAAATGAGAAAGAAGAACACGCTGGAAATACTTTAGAGCTATTACTCTTACTAACTCACACTGCTTTGGAATATTAGCAACATAGGTTAGGAAGATGAAATTTGTAAGGCATGGAAATACTGTACAGAATTAAGAAATTAGTCAACAAATATATAATATTCAACAACAGTCACAATACACAGAGAATAATTTTTCAGACATTTGATATACATAATTACATAATATTTTTATAAACATTATAGAAAGTTATAAGTACTTCTTGCATCATTAATAATATAATTTATTCATCTAGAATTTATTTGTATGTGATACATGTCTAAGTATAGAAATAGGAATGATAACTGTCAATAATTTACAAGGTAGCAATATGAAGTTAGTAAAGTGAGAAGAGGTGAGTAGAGTGAGTACAGGTGAGTAGAGTGAGTACAGGTGAGTAAAGAGAGTACAGGTGAGTAAAGAGAGAACAGGTGAGTAAAGTGAGTACATGTGAGTAAAGAGAGTACAGGTGAGTAAAGAGAGTACAGGAGAGTAAAGAGAGTACAGGTGAGTAAAGTGAGTACAGGTGAGTAAAGTGAGTACAGGTGAGTAAAGTGAGTACAGGTGAGTAAAGAGAGTACAGGTGAGTAAAGAGAGTACAGGTAAGTAAAGTGAGTACAAGTGAGTAAAGAGAGTACAGGTGAGTAAAGAGAGTACAGGTGAGTAAAGAGAGAATAGGTGAGTACAGGTGAGTGAAGAGAGAACATGTGAGTAAAGAGAGAACAGGTGAGTAAAGTGAGTACAGGTGAGTAAAGAGAGTACAGGTGAGTAAAGAGAGAACAGGTGAGTAAAGAGAGTACAGGTGAGTAAAGAGAGTACAGGTGAGTAAAGAGAGAACAGGTGAGTAAAGAGAGAACAGGTGAGTAGAGTGAGTACAGGTGAGTAAAGAGAGTACAGGTGAGTAAAGAGAGTACAGGTAAGTAAAGTGAGTACAAGTGAGTAAAGAGAGTACAGGTGAGTAAAGAGAGTACAGGTGAGTAAAGAGAGTACAGGTGAGTAAAGAGAGTACAGGTGAGTAAAGAGCGTACAGGTGAGTAAAGGGAGAACAGGTGAGTAAAGAGAGAACAGGTGAGTAGAGTGAGTACAGGTGAGTAAAGAGAGTACAGGTGAGTAAAGAGAGTACAGGTGAGTAAAGAGAGTACAGGTGAGTAAAGAGAGTACAGGAGAGTAAAGAGTACAGGTGAGTAAAGAGAGTACAGGTGAGTTAAGAGAGTACAGGTGAGTAAAGAGAGTACATGTGAGTAAAGAGAGTACAGGTGAGTAAAGAGAGTACATGTGGGTAAAGAGAGTACATGTGAGTAAAGAGAGTACATGTGAGTAAAGAGAGTACAGGAGAGTAAAGAGAGTACATGTGAGTAAAGAGAGTACATGTGAGAAAAGAGAGTATAGGTGAGTAAAGTGAGTATAGGTGAGTAAAGAGAGTATAGGTGAGTAAAGAGAGTACATGTGAGTAAAGAGAGTACAGGTGAGTAAAGAGAGTACAGGTGAGTAAAGAGAGTACAGGTGAGTAAAGAGAGTACAGGTGAGTAAAGAGAGTACAGGTGAGTAAAGAGAGTACAGGTGAGTAAAATGAGTACAGGTGAGTAAAGTGAGTACAGGAGAGTAAGGTGCGTAATAACTCCCCCTGCCCCGAGTAACTCTCTTCTGTCTCAACTTCCCTTATCTTCATTATAACTTAAGCTAATTAAAGGCTTTTTGCAGACTTCAGTACTTATTTGTTTTAATTAAAGCAATCTTGCGGCAAATAGTTTGACTTGTGTGAGCACTTAATATCAAAGGCCAAATTGACTTAAACATTCTCCTGTGAAACAGCTAACACATATTAAATACTCTATTGTGATAAATTATATAGTGATTTATTATATAGTGAATTACTCTCAGTTTGCAGTTTAATATAAGGAGTACGACAATATATATCTTGTCAGTTCGATATACTTTGTCTCATGTTTCCCATGTCATAATCCAAGTGCGCATTGGTAATATTATTCTCTCGAAAATATCCGAAGACTAAGTGAGTGCTCGCACTGAAAGCTTTAGAGAAATAAACACTAGAGGTAAACTGGTAAAGAGGTGATGAAGAGCACCACTCTTTATGGTGAGGGTACATGCGCACCACTTTTTGTTGTGATGATATTTATTCACATGACATTCCAAACTCTTCCGGTACATAGAAATTCCCTACAAGATATTTAAACTATAGCTACAAAGTCACTCCTCTCCTCACCATAATATCTAGCAGATGCAGCACATTGGGGTCACACTCTCTCTCCACAGAGGCCAGCTCTATGTTGTTCCTGTAGATGGTGACCTGTACCATCAGAGCAGGAGAAGGCAGTAGAATGTTAGTGGCGACTCGGTACACTTTGCCGGCGTGAACTTTGCGGGGCACGGCTAGGAGGTACGTACTGACGGGAGAAAGAAAAATACGTGTTACTATAGAGCACTAGTTGATAAATAGTTACTTATAGTGATATAATTGATAACTTTAAAGATATACATTAAATATTGATATTCATATATACGATAATTTATATTAATGTTGAAAACTAATTAACTAAAGTTTGTTAGTAAGAATTAGAACTATATGGAGATGACTAAAGAAGTAATTATATAACGACATAAATGAATTTAAACATCGGAATTTATAGCAAATTAATAAATTGTAATTAAGGAATTAATTTAAAATAATTACCATTTTATTTACGATATTTCTCTATAACAATAAATATTATATTTAATTTATCGTCTGAACAATGAGACACAATCACCAACTTAGAAAGAATAGACCCTATATATTTTTGTACTCTATCGGACATGAAAGTCAATGAAAAGGGTCAACATTGCCCCATAAAGAGGGCACAGAATGTGTCCCATTATATCGGACAGTATAACTTTTCTAGGAAGTAGGTTAGTATTTCTGTTTCATAGGACATTTTCCCCAATGAAAGGCAATGTGTGACATCATTAAAAGAAATCACCTCACCTAATAGTTATACTCTGATACTAACATTTTCATAAATATCTACCAAGCAGAAAGAGTATAAATGAAACTAGCAAATGAACGACAGAGGATGGACATTATTGCAGAGCTGAGAAAAGAGGAGCAGCTTAAAGACACACTGACACTTTCATACACTCTAATAAGAATAAACTTAGTCGGGAAAATCAATAGAATAATAGTGAAACATTTTTTAAAAAGACCTATAATAAAATTTTATTATTACGCCCTCTGACTGACTGTGAAAACGTCAAGCTCTGTGCGTGCGTTTCTCATAATATTGTTCAGCAAATCTATGCCAACGCCATCTAGCGGTGCAACTGATTGTTATCCATTTCTATAAACACTAAGATCTAATCTGTTTCATTATATTAAATTGCTTAATTTCTAGAATGTGTCCAAATAATGACAGTCTATTAGTTACTGTTATGAAATAAAGATAAAAAACAGTTTGAGCGACATAAAAGGGAAAGTATTTTTTAATTGAAAGTAACAGTTGTACGTTGATGTAATATTAAACGATACAAATTGAACATTGAATTTTGTTTATAAATATATAATAATTGTAAAACAGAGACTTTTAACATATAAATAAAAATAATATAGATTAAGTAAAAAATAATTTCTATTGAAATAAATATTCTTTCAAAAGAGGAAAAGGTTTGATAAATAAGGGAGGTAGGTTTTTTACTACATGAACAATTTTGGAACATCGTAAGCAAATTAAGCTTAGAATATCATTGGAGATACAAATTGTAATGAATAAATTAATATTAATATAAATTAATATTAATGAGAAAATTTATCCATTTTCTAAAAAATAAAGGTGGTTGTTACTTATAATATTTAAATTTAAAACGTTTTTCTGCCCTTTTGTTAAACTTTTTTATCAATGATTATTTTTTTAATGTGTTATGAAATGCTATAATTTGAATGCTAATCATCTGCAATACATTGAGTGTAGTAATGTGTTACAATTAATAGCACACGCGAAGATCATCTATCATTTGCTGCCTATCATTAAATGATTAAAGTTCCTCTATTACCTCTACCATTCATAGTTATCACTATTTCTCTATGTAATAACAGAGGTGTCACATTGCACTACAAAGCAAGAGAATAAAAGAATGAATGAGATACATGCGCTGCTTTATAAAATACATTGCTTGAAATTACAATGGGCTGCTATTGTATTACAATATAGAATCAATTGATTGTTTCTTTGAAATACGAGCAGCAAAAGCAACAATGAAAATAATAGAGGCTGCAGAAAAAGAGACTGAAATACATTTAATAATAAAAAAACTTAACGAAGAACTAGTGATGAAAAAGTTATATTTTTATACACGAAAAATTATTATTAAATCTAGGGAGTTTAGTGCCAATATTTCATTTATTTCATAATAACATTAAATATGAATAAGATGAATTACCACAAAGTATTTACTTAGAATAAAAACATTTGAATGTGTTGATATATATAGACAATGGGTTTTAACTACACAATACTGTAAACAGAATAATGAGAATAAACCTCACCCTGTCAATCATGTTAAAGGAAACACATCGCAATTCTATTCAAAAGAAATAAATACAAAACAAGAAAAGAATTAGCGAGAGTAGAGCACTCATGGAGTAACAGAGTAAGATATTTTGAAATGTAATACAAACACTACAGACAGAAATAAAAGCATTGAAGTATGAAATAAATACTGTTGCATAAAGAAATTCATATGATAAATGAAGAAAAATCTTACCTCTTAATTGCAGGGTGGGACACTAAGTAACCCACAATATAAATACTATCGTTGCGTGGTGTGACTTTTTTCCCCACCTTTTACAAATAAGAATTGAACTGATAATTCCAAATAATAAGAAGTCTGTGCAACTTGGTACTTTTAATAGCCTCAATCTTGTGCCACAATGAGTTAACATAGAAACATTAAACCGGAAAAGTTTTCATGATGAAACTATTGAGTTAGTATTTTATAATATGCACTGGTATTACGAATAAACTCAGAAAGTACGCATTTCAGATGCAAATAATATAAATGCTAATTAATTACATGATTAGAAAAATAAACACCATGCATAAACGTTGAGGTAAATACTAGTATTTATTAGTATGCTGATTTACATCAAAGGAAGGTAATAAAGGCACGTAGTTTGATGTAGTGGATACTATTAAATGATACGTGTGAAAAAAGAAAAAGATAATAAAAAATGATAAAAATAAATAAAATAACTAAGAAAAATTAGATTTTGGTGACATCAAAAATAATATTGAATAGACATATAACCTCAGGGGAATATACGAATAAGTATATATCTATTCCATTGTTCATTATAATAAACAAATTTTTAATTGGCTTAGAGTTCAGAATAAATTATCAATCAAAGCAATTAGTAATTTGAGTGACATCAACAATGGTGCACAGTACGCTCATAAAATATTATAATTACCAGAACAGTCAAAAGGATTAAAAAAGCCAGAACAAACTACATAACCTTAATAATTATTAACCAAATCAATGAAACAGGGGAAATTTCAAAGAAAGGGATATTAACTTGTCAAATATATAAAGAAAATGAATTAAAAATAACAATGTCATCATGTTCAATAATAATACAAGTATATAAATAAATAAAAATGATAAATAATTTTAGAACTATAGTATATCCCACTGAGTGGCTATAGTTACTATAGTATATCCCACTGAGTGGCTATAGTTACTATAGTATATCCCACTGAGTGGCTATAGTTACTATAGTATATCCCACTGAGTGGCTATATTTACTATAGTATATCCCACTGAGTGGCTATAGTTACTATAGTATATCCCACTGAGTGGCTATAGTTACTATAGTATATCCCACTGAGTGGCTATAGTTACTATAGTATATCCCACTGAGTGGCTATAGTTACTATAGTATATCCCACTGAGTGGCTATATTTACTATAGTATATCCCACTGAGTGGCTATATTTACTATAGTATATCCCACTGAGTGGCTATAGTTACTATAGTATATCCCACTGAGTGGCTATAGTTACTATAGTATATCCCACTGAGTGGCTATATTTACTATAGTATATCCCACTGAGTGGCTATAGTTACTATAGTATATCCCACTGAGTGGCTATATTTACTATAGTATATCCCACTGAGTGGCTATATTTACTATAGTATATCCCACTGAGTGGCTATAGTTACTATAGTATATCCCACTGAGTGGCTATAGTTACTATAATATATCACACTGAGTGGCTATAGTTACTATAGTATATCCCACTGAGTGGCTATAGTTACTATAGTATATCCCACTGAGTGGCTATAGTTACTATAGTATATCCCACTGAGTGGCTATATTTACTATAGTATATCCCACTGAGTGGCTATAGTTACTATAGTATATCCCACTGAGTGGCTATAGTTACTATAGTATATCTCACTGAGTGGCTATAGTTACTATAGTATATCCCACTGAGTAGCTATAGTTACTATAGTATATCCCACTGAGTGGCTATAGTTACTATAATATATCCCACTGAGTGGCTATAGTTACTATAGTATATCCCAGTGGCTATAGTTACTATAGTATATCCCAGTGGCTATAGTTACTATAGTATATCCAAGTGGCTTTAGTTACTATAGTATATTCCAGTGGCTATAGTTACTATAGTATATGCCAGTGGCTATAGTTACTATAGTATATTCCAGTGGCTATAGTTACTATAGTATATGCCAGTGGCTATAGTTACTATAGTATATCCCAGTGGCTATAGTTACTATAGTATATCCCAGTGGCTTTAGTTACTATAGTATATTCCAGTGGCTATAGTTACTATAGTATATGCCAGTGGCTATAGTTACTATAGTATATCCTAGTAGCTATAGTTACTATAGTATATGCCAGTGGCTATAGTTACTATAGTATATCCTAGTAGCTATAGTTACTATGGTATATCCCAGTGGCTATAGTTACTATAGTATATCCCAGTGGCTATAGTTACTATAGTATATCCTAGTGGCTATAAATACTATAGTATATCCTAGTGGCTATAAATACTATAGTATATCCCAGAGGCTATAGTTACTATGGTATATTCCAGTGGCCATAATTACTATAGTATATTCCAGTGGCCATAGTTACTATAGTATATCCTAGTGACTATAGTTACTATAGTATATCCCAGTGGCTATAGTTACTATAGTATATCCCAGTGGCTATAGTTACTATAGTATATCCCAGTGGCTATAGTTACTATAGTATATCCCAGTGGCTATAGTTACTATAGTATATCCCAGTGGCTATATTTACTATAGTATAACCCAGTGGCTATAGTTATTATAGTATATCCCAGTGGCTATAGTTACTATAGTATACCCCAGTGGCTATATTTACTATAGTATAACCCAGTGGCTATAGTTACTATAGTATATCCCAGTGGCTATAGTTACTATAGTATATGCCAGTGGCTATAGTTACTATAGTATATCCAAGTAGCTATAGTTACTATAGTATATCCCAGTGGCTATAGTTACTATAGTATATCCCAGTGGCTATAGTTACTATAGTATATCCCAGAGGCTATAGTTACTATAGTATATCCCAGTGGCTATAGTTACTATAGTATATCCCAGTTGCTATAGTTACTATAGTATATTCCAGTGGCTATAGTCACTATAGTAAATCCCAGAGGCTATAGTTACTATAGTATATCCCAGTGGCTATAGTTACTATAGTATATCCCAGTGGCTATAGTTACTATAGTATATCCTAGTGACTATAGTTATAATCCCAGTGGCTATAGTTACTATAGTATATCCTAGTGGCTATAGTTACTATAGTATATCCCAGTGGCTATAGTTATAGTATATCCCAGTGGCTATAGTTACTATAGTATATCCCAGTGGCTATATCTACTATAGTATAACCCAGTGGCTATAGTTACTATAGTATATCCCAGTGGCTATAGTTACTATAGTATATCCCAGTGGCTATAGTTACTATAGTATATTCCAGTGGCTATAGTTACTATAGTATATCGCAGAGGCTATAGTTACTATAGTATATCCCAGTGGCTATAGTTACTATAGTATATCCCAGTGGCTATAGTTACTGTAGTATAACCCAGTGGCTATAGTTACTATAGTATATCCCAGAGGCTATAGTTACTATAGTATATCCCAGTGGCTATAGTTACTACAGTATATCCTAGTGACTATAGTTTTAGTATATCCCAGTGGCTATAGTTACTATAGTATATCCCAGTGGCTATAGTTACTATAGTATATCCCAGTGGCTATAGTTACTACAGTATATCCCAGTGGCTATAGTTACTATAGTATATCGAAGTGGCTATAATTACTATAGTATATCGAAGTGGCTATAGTTACTATCGTATATCCCAGTGGCTATAGTTACTATACTATATCCCAGTGGCTATAGTTACTATAGTATATTCCAGTGGCTATAGTTACTATATTATATCCCAGTGGCTATAGTTACTATACCATATCCCAGTGGCTATAGTTACTATAGTATATCCTAGTAGCTATAGTTACTATGGTATATCCCAGTGGCTATAGTTACTATAGTATATCCCAGTGGCTATAGTTACTATAGTATATCCCAGTGGCTATAGTTACTACAGTATATCCCAGTGGCTATAGTTACTATAGTATAACCCAGTGGCTATAGTTACTATACCCCATTGAAGCAGTTTTCCATTGACTACTGCACTCTTTCGATTGTTCTTCCTAATTGCAATTTAAATGGTTTGCATGAAGCCATGGAAGGCTGCTCATTCATTAATTTGGCAATTTACATTTCAATGATTGGCAAAGGCTTCACTAGAGAATAATTTCACAGAACAGAACGTGCTAATTAAATAGCATTCTTAATATTATACTCACGTTCAACCGAAAATTAATTATTTACGGTTGATATTAGAAAATGGTATTCCTCAATTAATTCTATTGATAGATATTAATTAAATACGCACTAGTCTTTGGAGATAATTAATTAATTAGCTTCATCAAATATAGACATGACAAATGAATAAGTTTCATTGTCCACAACATAAAGGTAAAACATTAATTTTCCTTGTACAGGGTGGGGCGTAAGTTTGGAAGCAATTTTTCAAACATTAATATAATTCTTAAAAATAAGTTCCTAAGTAGGAGATAGGGTTTGAACTATAGTAGAGACACTACATTATGACGTGGCAGTGTTATTTTTTACAAAAATTTAGTCAATTCAAAAATGTCAGACAAAAGAGAAGCCATTATTGCTCTACACCGTGCCGGGAAGTCAGATTCCGTCATTTCAAAGACTCTCTCAATAGCGAGATCGACTGTTTGGAAGTGTGTGAAGCGTTTTAATGAGAGAGGAGACTTGACTGGTCGTCCAAGAAGTGGTAGACCACGCTCACAACGCACCAAACAACTGATAAAATGTGCCCGCGAGAAGATCAGGAGGAACCCGAAAAGGTCAATACGATTGTTAGCCAAAACAGCTAATGTGAGTCCCAGAAGAATGAGAAGAGTTGTCAAAGAAGACCTAAAGATGTCCTCTTTCACCCTCCAAAAGAGACAGACTCTGTCAGAAGCTGTAAAGAAAAAGAGATTGGAGAGAAGCAAAGCACTTCTGAGAGAATTGAAGTCTGGCACGGCTGGTGAAATTGTTTGGTCTGACGAAAATATTTTCACAGTGGAAATGGCTCACAACCGGAGGAATGACAGAATAATTGGTAAAAGTGCAAAAGACATCCCATACAACCAAAAAACTGTCCACAGAACCATGAAACCTGCTTCAGTAATGGTCTGGGCCGCCGTTTCAGAAACTTGGAGATCTCCTTTAATTTTTGTTGAACAAGGCGCCAAAATCAATGCTAAATGTTATATTGAGAATATTTTGACGCCAATGTTGGAGTCAGCTAAGGATCACTTCGGTAATGACACTCTATGGACATTTCAGCAAGACGGCGCGACTTCACATACTGCAAATGTCACTCAAAACTGGTGCCATGACCATCTTCCACGGTTTTGGTCCAAAGAAATGTGGCCTCCCTGCTCCCCAGATGTTAATCCTATGGACTTTTCGGTATGGTCCATTCTTGAATCAAAGGCCTGTGGTAAATTCCATCGCAGTGTGGATGATTTAAAGCGTTCGCTCCAGAGATCTTGGAAGGAAATTTCACAAGAACAGTTGCGTGCCGCAGTAGGAGGAGTTCGGAGGAGATTTGAGGCTGTTATTAAAAACAAGGGGGGACATTTTGAATAAATTTAAGATTTTTGAATTCTTAAAACTCTTATGTAATAATACATAACTGTAAATTAATAAATATATTTTTCGTTGGATTATAATATGCACTTTCAATTGCTTCCAAACTTACGCCCCACCCTGTATGTTAGAAATAATAGGACTAATATCTAAAGTCTAAAAACCTCATAGTGCTGTTAAAATATTTATTTTTATTTTATTCGAAAAATTGTGTAAGGAATTTGACAAGAAACCTACATTTTCTTGTCACTGAGGCAGTTTGTTCGTTACAGCATAGCTGTCAGGGAGGCAGTTTGTTCGTTACAGAATAGCTGTCAGGGAGGCAGTTTGTTCGTTACAGAATAGCTGTCAGGGAGGCAGTTTGTTCGTTACAGAATAGCTGTCAGGGAGGCAGTTTGTTCGTTACAGAATAGCTGTCAGGGAGGCAGTTTGTTCGTTACAGAATAGCTGTCAGGGAGGCAGTTTGTTCGTTACAGCATAGCTGTCAGGGAGGCAGTTTGTTCGTTACAGCATACCTGTCATTGAGGCAGTTTGTTCGTTACAGAATAGCTGTCAGGGAGGCAGTTTGTTCGTTACAGCATAGCTGTCAGGGAGGCAGTTTGTTCGTTACAATGCTGAGGTTTAACTGCCGTTAAATGCCACATAAGATCCCCGGAAATAAGTCAACTGATAAAAGCTGAATCGTGTTGAGTTCCTCTTTCGTCTTTTGTAAATAAATGGCAGTGCTAGAAATAAATAGAGTGAGGCGTTCCAAGGCCTCTAATCACAAAAATGCATTAAATAAAACTAAAACACGACAAGAAAGAAACGGAGACCTTCACTTAGATACTGAATAGAAACTGATGGCAAACTCCATCTCTGGTAATTTAAAAACACGTTAAAGTCACTTTCTTTGGATGCTAGCTACAAGTTAATTAGTAATAAGGCAATCCAGAAATTCTGATATTCTACATTACTACAAATTATTGATAAAATCCATTCATTTTGAATAGTAAATAGCGATAGATAAAAATAGAGGAGATCGATAAAGATGAGGAAAATATGGCCCAAAATATTCAGAAAGTGTCAATCGTCTTTTCCTGTTTTCGTAAGAAACTTCAAATGGCCGGAAAATCTCGAGCAAGTTGAGTTTTGAAGTGTTAGCGTATGGGTGTTACCTGTCCTACTGTCTAATCTACCAAGAAAAATTACTTCAATGCTGTTAAAACATCGACATTCAATATTTATCACTTTACTGTGTATGAATAATTACTTTGGTGAACTATATATGCAAACATATAAAATAAAAAATATCTATACCATGCATAAAGTAAGTAATTCAATTCACCATCAAATATAGTGCTGACAAACGATAAAATAATGAACAAAGATGAATCAGAATTAGCTTGGGGATGTACATCTAAAAGGTGATACTGTAAAAACTAAACCAACAAGTGATTTTAACGTAAAGGTCACAGTAATGTGAAGAGGAAAATGAAGAGTAGATATTTTACTCGGATATATAAAGATGGTATAGCAGATACTACACTTTGTCTCAGTGTACCTACACTACACTGTCTCTCTCTCTCTCTCTCTCTCTCAGTGTACCTACACTGTCTCTCTCAGTGTACCTACACTACACTCTCTCTCTCTCTCTCTCTCTCTCTCTCAGTGTACCTACACTGTCTCTCTCAGTGTACCTACACTACACTGTCTCTCTCTCTCTCTCTCTCAGTGTACCTACACTGTCTCTCTCAGTGTACCTACACTACACTCTCTCTCTCTCTCTCTCTCTCTCAGTGTACCTACACTGTCTCTCTCAGTGTACCTACACTACACTGTCTCTCTCTCTCTCTCTCTCAGTGTACCTACACTGTCTCTCTCAGTGTACCTACACTACACTCTCTCTCTCTCTCTCTCTCTCAGTGTACCTACACTGTCCCTGTCACTTCCAATAAAAAGTTCAGGCGCTCCTTTGAATTTTTCGGCTGAGCTCACTCGACTTTTTCGATGACCGTCGATTTCCGGTAATATTTCGACTTCAAATGTACGCCAAAAGCGTCCTTTGATAGAAAGGAGAGCGGTTATCTCTCTCTCTCTTCATTCTAAACTGACACACACAATAAATACTCTGATTGTAATCATATACAGTGAATACTTTGACTGCTGCGGCAAATACTTACTGTATTGTAATTAGGTAAGTTATGAATTATCGGTCGGTTTCACATCTTCGGTCATATAAGAAAAAACGATATAACAATTATTATTTTATTTTTATTTTAATTGGCATACGTGATACCTTCAGTCATCATGGATATTAATTGAAATTCAATACAAATTATTTACTTTTTTATATGATAATTCGTAACTTATCCAAGATACGTATAATAATCATTCTACATATATTTTCCAATATACATCAGATGCAAAGGATCTAATTATTAAGAGTAATGCGTGGCACTGACTGATAGTGTCCGAATTAACGCAGTGACTGCTCCCTGACCTCTTCTCTGTTATTTGCATAGCATTTGTCCCTGCTAATGATATCCCCTAAAGAGCAATCAATTACCTGATTGGCTGAGTGTCACTCAAAGCGCACTGATTCATCTCATTGATTGGCACTAATAAGCAATGCATTGCAACACCAAACAGTTGATGCAATAATGTGGAGGTGTCATAGATTAACCTCTTTAGCACTTTAACTACTCAATGGGATGTTTGCAAATGTTTGCAAATTATATGCTTTAAATCTAATTTCATTTAATGTACTTTTTATTTGCCGTTGTATTTATTTATGAGCCACTTCTTGAGCAAAATATACAAATAGCAACATATGATTGGTAGAACTAAAGATGCTATTAAAATTGTCAGTAAATATATTCAATGAATTAATATTATAATTCATTCAAATAATGAATAAGAACTTTAAATTTCAATATAGATTCAATCAAAAAAAAAAAAGTTTTAGTCTTCAAAATTTTCCATTTTATATAATTCAGTAAACAATGAAAATTCTTACTGTAAGTCAATTAATTTATAGACGGAGGTCAATATGTCAATATTTTCTGGTCAATCTGAGCTGAGTACACAGTAAAAAGATCAGAACACAGCATGAAGATATTTGATTTACTTCCAGAGAAATGATTATAACAAATATCATCAAATGTGACTCTTGATGTTCAAGATATGAAGTACATCAACAGAGATATTAAAACAATGGCATTTGACGTCATCAAACAATAACAGGACAATAATCGATACAATAACCGTTTAGAAAGAGCTAAGCCTAAAGGTTATTTCAGAAATATTTTCCCATACATTGGTCCTTAAAATTGAACATACTACCGTAATTTTGCTCTCTATTTGACGCCATCAAAAGTTGCGTTGATGTCAATTGCATTTAGTGAGTGAGAAGTGCTTAGGATTCTGCCTCTGCATTCACATCAAATAGAATAAATTAAAGCCATCAATAGATTCATCAAGACAAGGCATGCACTAAATAAATACATCACACTCAGTAATTAGATTGTGTCGGGAGGTGTGCTGCTGTTAAGCATTTCAGCAAATGCACTGCTCTTAACTTTGCTGGTATATTTATTTACTGATGTCATATGGGAGTAGATATTGCTACAGGCGCCAGTAGTGTAATACCAATTATTAATAGATCTCTTTTATTTTCATCTATTTCCTCATAATATATCTAAACCAGCAATAAAAAAATCATTCACTTCCTAACTGTATCTCATTCACTTCCTAACTGTATCTCATTCACTTCCATACTGTATCACATTCACTTCCTAACTGTATCTCATTCACTTCCTAACTGTATCTCATTCACTTCCATACTGTATCTCATTCACTTCCTAACTGTATCTCATTCACTTCCTAACTGTATCTCATTCACTTCCATACTGTATCTCATTCACTTCCATACTGTATCTCATTCACTTCCTAACTGTATCTCATTCACTTCCTAACTGTATCTCATTCACTTCCATACTGTATCTCATTCACTTCCATACTGTATCTCATTCACTTCCTAACTGTATCCCATTCACTTCCTAACTGTATCTCATTCACTTCCTAACTGTATCTCATTCACTTCCTAACTGTATCTCATTCACTTCCTAACTGTATCTCATTCACTTCCATACTGTATCTCATTCACTTCCTAACTGTATCTCATTCACTTCCTAACTGTATTTCATTCACTTCCATACTGTATCTCATTCACTTCCATACTGTATCTCATTCACTTCCTAACTGTATCTCATTCACTTCCTAACTGTATCTCATTCACTTCCACACTGTATCTCATTCACTTCCTAACTGTATCTCATTCAGGTTCGTTTTCCTAACATCAATGAGTTAATTTTTTGAGCTGAATACAAAGTTTTCATTTTGTTTTGCTGTTTGTGTTGTTCGAATCACCATTCGGAATGTGACATCAAGGGAATAAATGTACTTTCTCTCTTGCAACTACACGCATCTTTTGCATGGACTTTTGCGTAGGTTTGATGTCAATCCTTTTACGTATCAATTCATCAAATAATTCAGAAACTCGAGTAGGAGCGATATTCGTGAAAAAATGAAAGAGTTTACATTATCTAATATTGCAATAAACTTTGTAAATAGTGAATAGTAAACACTTCCGTGCAATAAATAGTATATAGTAGCTATCATAAAAAAGTCCCTTGGTGACTAAATCAGTAACGAGACATGCAGCCTACAATTCCAAAGATAGATTATTAATGGCTTAGCTGATATGAAGCCTGTTGACAAATGTTTAATTAATTCACATGAGACTTTAATGAGAGAACATTAAACTAAGGACAGATGACATTGAAAAGGGATATACATTTGTTTGGAAATCCAGGCTAAAGGGAAAAAAATCTGGGAATTTATTTCGAAAATTGAATTTGGGTGTTCTAAAGATAAAAATCGGAAAATCATAGTTTTGAACCAGTAGCAATATATTGTGATCAGTTGTCGTATTTTTCAGTGGAACTAGGTTGTTCCTATAGTTCCGTGCGGTGAATCAGTTTTCAGTGTTCGGAGAAAGTGAAGAAGTGCTGATAGGAATTATTAACTTTTCTTTAGTGTATATTTATGAATTGCTTTTCTATTAGTATATCTAGTATGTAAATAGATTTAGAGTTTAAGTAGTCAAAAATTTAGGGTTTGTCGATAATTTGTCGTTTACCCCTTAACTTATTAGACTAAAGTAGTATTTAGCTGTTAATATTATATGGGTGAAGGGTTATCGAAACAACCTATAGAAACTAAGTAAATAAATATATATATAAGAAATATATAAATAAATGGGTATCAAATATTTATAGAATAAAGTGGGTAATTCATATTATAGATATCTATATTGATAGTTTGGTCATAGGTCTTAAATATTAAAGTTTTGTGTTCGGAAATAGAGGAGGTAATGCTATTTGATTGCGTTTTGGGAAATCGTATAATTGCAGTATAGTTTATGTTTGTTGTGCATTATTCTAGGATTTGATTAAGTTTTAGGGGAATTGTTGAACAAGAGTTTTGTCTGTTCCTAATTACTAGTCGAGAATTTTAATCACTTCCTTTGTGTCTAGATATTTCCATTGGAACAAGTATTCCCGTACCTTTTGTGAATTGATATTTCCATTGGAACAAGTATTCCCGTACCTTTTGTGAATTGATATTTCCATTGGAACAAAGTATTCCCGTACCTTTTGTGAATTGGTATTTCTATTGGAACGAAGTATATCCTGAACTTTTGTGAATTTAACTTTTCTTATGAGTAAAGTTTTTCCCGTACTTATTGTGGATTGGTACGTTCAACTTTGAGGAAGAGTATTCCCGTACCTGAGGAATTTGTATTTCGGATACTTCGCTGGACTGTAGCTATACGGTTCTACCTGTGTCTGAGTGAAGCCAGAGAAGGGTCGGCCGCGACTACCGTAGACTAAATGGCCCCTTAATTAAAGTCTCCTTGAAATTGGAGCCTTAATTCCTCTACACTGGCGGTCCATTATATGTATGCTTAGAGTTGGTCTTCTTAGAAGGTAAAGTGGCGATGTTAGGATATAGTTTTTTAATGTTTTGTGAAAAAAAAATAATGAAATAATTAATGTATTTCCAAAATTTGGTATATAAGCAAATACATATAAATATAAAATAAATGGTTAAAAGTTTTGAACGAAATATTTAAATAGTAAATTTAAACTATGATGAAGTATTTACTAATAATTATTTTTTTATATTATAAATGGTTAATGCATTAGGTATCTTGTGATATTGTGCAATATAAATGCCATTATTCTCATAGTACCCCATCCCCACAGGCCTTCCAACCTTGGGCAGTGACCTGGACTGAGCTAACACTTCCCCCCCCCCCCTTATCGTTATCACTCGAGAGTTCTGTTAATTGGGTGTACTGAGGACAGTTGGTGGAAGCTGGGAGGGTTCTCATCCCTCTATACCTCAAGTTCTGGATTAGCTAGAAGATCCAGGCTTCATAGGTTTCCATCGATGAAACAAAGATAAAAGATAACAAATTAGTCTCTCCTTTACTTATTAATTATAAATTCTTACTATTTTTTTTTTGAAAGGAAAAGAAAGTTATATATATAGAAAAAGTGTATTTATGTAGAAAGTATATTTATATAGGAAGATGGCACTTATTTATTCCTGGATTTGATATTTGTAGGGTGTGTCTATGTATGTATGGGTGTGAATGAGTGTTTTGGTGAGTTATATTTATTGAATTCTTAAAAAAAAAAAATGTGTTAAATAAATATATAAAAAAATGTGTATTCGTGCTTAATTTCAATTACGTTAATAATTTATATTTTTATCGAATTTATATATGCCTAGGTATAGGGCACTGAAATTTTGAAAAGCTGAATGATCTATAAGATTGATCAAAAGAATAGTTCCGGGGGAGTAATATTTAGGCAAGATTGTTGGGACACTCTCCCGTCCCATAACATAATCTTTGGTGCCCAGACCAGGGATTTTCTTTTGATTTAAATTCGGAATAATCTTTCTAATTTTGATGCTGACTATTTTGTAACTTTTGTTATATTTGTTTTGTTTGCATTTCAAACTTATTTTTTTGTCATTTTTTTTTGCTACTTATTGTTTTGACAGTTTTCATAGCTTCTTATGGCTCACCAGTATGCTAATCTGGGAATTCCCATAGATGTGGACTTGCGCACTATATCACCCATTGACATAGACGGCGCAGTACTGGCGGCAATGCAGAATTCAGAAGTAAGGTCTAGGGTTGATATATCAGATATGTTTCGTAATTCAGGTACATCGCGACAGTCGACCTCCACCGGGGTTGAAGGCGCTCGACGTAAATTGCCTAAATTTGGTACTACAGACGGTGGCTATCGTACTCTGCATAATTTTGAGGGAAATAAATTATCCGCTCCTTTAGGATCAGATGGAAATCGGAAAAGTGATGATGTCAGTGGAAAGGGTGCACAGAAATCTAGGAGTGGTGCTGCTTCAAAGGGATACATACTGGAAAGGTTAAGAGGCGTTGAAGATGAAGCTGAAGAGCTGTTGATTCAGGGATGGAAATTATGTGGGCTTATGACCAAGTTAACCGATCCTAGGATATGGAAGGATTATGTAGAGGGGAGAATTTATGGTAAGCCTCCAGATTCTCTAGTGTATGCGGTTTCGAAGGTTAAGAAATTGTTCCTAATGGACGAAGACGCGAGTGATTCTACTCATCGTACAAAAGCAGTTTTCTTGTCTAGGATGTGTTTGGGGTCGTGCGTTACTCCTTTGTGTGCTGAGGGGAGAAATATATATGGCTCGTTTACGTACACAGAATGGAATGATTATTTGCAGAATGTAATATCAAGCTCGTATTGGGAGTCTTTGCCTAGTTCATTACACTATACATATGGAGGTGGCAATGATTTTTCTGACCGTAAGCTGGATAACAAGATGAAGGAACTCTATCAAAAGGGGATCACTGATAAGCGGAATTCAGCAAAAGAGCAGACATCCCGTTATTCCGATCGTCAATATTTCGGCAACATTCCTAGACAGACTACTAAAAAGAGTGGAAGCAGTAGTCCTGACGAAAGTGATTCTTCTGTTTCCACACCAAGACGGAAGTACCGCCAAAGGGATTCAATGGAAGACGTTTTGAGATTGATGAAGAACATGGGAAAGGCACGTGAGGTAGTCAAACCAGAAGTCTACAATGCTACAGGCAGCGAATCTTTAAAGGAGTTCTTCGGGGAATACGAATTCTACTTTGACGAGAGATACGAAGGTAACGACAAGCAGAGGGCCAAGATACTTGGAGACTTCCTTGCAGGAGATATCAAAGCCTATTATCAAGCGATAGGTGGGAACAAACTCAGATATAGGGAAGTTAAGGAGAGTTTGAAGGAGTGGAATAGGCAGCAGAGGATAGATAGACATGGGTATCACGAAGAAAAATTCTATCAAGAACAGATGGAAGGCAACGAGTCCTTACATATATTTGCGACACGTCTGGAAAGGCTAGCTGATAAGCTTTTCAAAGGAAAAGGAGAGAAAGAGAGACAGTTATATCGGAAATTTCACAAGTCTGTTCCTCGCTCTTTTTCTAAGGTTTTGATGGCTCATGATAGAGACATGTTTGCTAGTGGTAGAGAGATGAATTGGAGCTACGTGAAGAGTTTAGCTGCAGCTCAAGATAGGTTTGCAAAAGCTCAGAATGGTGATTATTTTGGTGAAGATCTGAAGAACAGGAGAAAGGTAGATGAGGAAACCGAAGTATTTGTTCAGCGGAGTACTGTGAAACAGAGAGGCAGTTCTATGAAAGATCAGCATACAAATGGTGAGTGTGACCATAATAATCATGAACCTAGAAGGGAGGTGTCACATTGTGACTGGTGTGGAAGAGTAGGACATGCACCTCTGAATTGTTGGGTGAAGTTAGGCCTATGCGAGCTGTGTGGGGGACATGACCATAAAAAGGAAACTTGTAGTAAGTATGATCTAGGGTGGAAGACTTTCAGACCTAGGTGTCCTAGATGTGCCGGGGGACACCTGGGGCGTGATTGCCCTAATCATTTAAACTATTAAGCTTCAGACCCGAAGAGCAAAGTCTGGAGCAGAACACTGAGCGCTCACATAATTCGGGAGAACTCCCTAATCCAGATAAAGTAAGTAATAAGGAAAGGAGCACAGATTCCCTGACAGGAGGGAAGTCTCTTGTTAATTTGGCGAGTGTTGATTCAAATAGGATGTTTGTGCCCATTAAGATAGGCAATTTTAATACGGTTGCCTTGGTGGACACTGGCGCCACAAATAACATGATTGCAAGGGAACTTGTAAATAAATTGGAGTTACCTTATCTTAATAGCGAGGTGAATTATCAAGTAAGGGGTTTTGGATCTGGTAATAATCAGAAAATTGTAGGATCTGTAGATGTTGAGATTCAATTACATGGTATAAACATGAAATCTGCTAAATTTCTAGTATTAGAATCCTCAGCATTCACGAATATACATGTAATTATTGGCGAAGAATTTTTATATCAAAATGGGGTTTCTGTAAATATTAAGAATAGCAGTTTTTCACAGGTTGATAAATACGGAGGATGCATTCAGATTTCTCAGAATCCTGGGAAAGAATGTAATGTTGTCTTTATTGAAGTACCTTGTCGTGCAACTAAAACGATTAAGGTATCTAGTCAAAACATAATGAAGACCAGTGTGTCATGGGACGGTGGAGCGGTACTTAGTGGATGTCCAGGCTGTCTTGTCGCAAAAAGTTCTCATCTTCTCTTGGTTGAAGGTAAGAATGACAGTACAGTCAAACTATATCCAGGTATTATCTCCTCCAGTGTTGGTGACGTACTTTTGACTTCTAGTAATCTCTCAAAGAAAATTAAGTATGGGGATGTAATAGGTTCAGTATCTTCAGTAGCTGAGAATTCCGAAGTTGAGGTATGTGTGTCGGCGCTGGATGGTGATGCTGATCGGAATGAAGAACCCAATGGTTGGGAGGCGGTCTTATTGGATCATTTATCCATGGAGAATAAAGAGAAGGTACGTTCCATGTTAAATAGTGCGAGTGGTTTATTTAGTACGGGAGAGTCTGATATGGGTACTCTTGAAGTTGAGGCCCATAAAATTGAATTGCTAAATAAGGGACCTATTTACCAGAAACCAAGGAGATTTAATGATAATGTAACAAGTAAAATTACTGAACAATGTGATGAACTAGAATTCCTCGATATTATAGAAAAGAGCAAGTCTCCTTGGTCTTCGCCCATTGTCCCAGTCATCAAAAAAGACGGTAGTTTACGTCTATGTGTAGATTACCGAAGGCTGAATGAGGCTACAAAACCAGACCGTCATCCAGTACCAAATCTCACCGATAGTGTTTACAGCCTACATGGCATGGAATACTTCACCTGTTTGGATTTGGTACGAGGATACTACCAGTTACCTCTATCGGTGGAGTCTAGGGAATTAACTGCTTTTTCAACCCCAACTGGTCATTACCAGTTTAAACGATTGCCATTCGGACTCAAAAATGCTCCTGCAGCATTTCAAAGAGCAATGCAGCAAATGGTGAGTGATTTTCCTCGCCAACAGGTGATCGTATATATCGACGACATTTTGATAATGAGCAGGACTTTCAAAGAACATTTGTTGCTGGTAAACAAGGTTTTGAACACTCTACTGAAATCTGGAATAAAGGTCAAACCACAAAAGTGTTCGCTTTTCAAACAAGAGGTAGAATACCTGGGTCATCTTGTTGGAAAGACTGGCATTAGAAAGTCTCCTGAATTCGTCGAGAAGGTGATGGAATTCGAGAAACCTGACACCGTTGGGGAATTGAGACAATTTCTTGGCTTAGTAAATTTTCAAAGAAAATTTGTGCCAAATTTTTCTAGCATTCAAAAGCCCCTTAGTGAGATGACCGGTGGAAAAAATAAAAAAGAAAAGATTGCAGTGGACGGAGGAGATGAATTTTGCCTTTGTTGAACTGAAGAGGAGAATAGTGGAGGATGTAAGATTATCCTTCCCTGATTATAGTGAAGCCGCATCTTCATTGGAGCTGTATGTTGACGCTTCGGGTGTTGGTACTGGAGCATGTTTAATGCAAAGACAAGATGGAGATCCACGAGTTATTGCCTACGCTTCAACCACCTTTTCTGGAGCGGAACGGAACTACTCTACAATTGAAAAAGAGTTAACCGGACTTCGATGGGCAGTGAAGTCATTCAGGCCGTTCTTGATTGGCTCTGAATTCGAAATCTACACGGACCATCAGCCATTAGTATACCTGAGCAATATGAAGATCTTGGATAGTCGATTGGCCAGGACTCATGAAGACCTTGCCGATTTCAATTTTAAAATTGTGTATCTGCCGGGTAAAGAGAACGTTGCAGCTGACCATCTCTCACGGTTGAGTATGACTAAGCAAGTCTCCGATCTCCAAGTAATAAGAGAAATGGAGCAGCTGGGGCATCTACCGGATGGAGTTCATCTTCATATGGAGGTGCCTGGAGGTGGGAATTCTATGATGGCCTCTCTTCAGCATCTGTCGATGATTTATAGTAACCTCCTTAGTCGTGAGCCATGTAAAGATATGAACTCTCTGAGACTTTTACTGATGAAGGAACTAAAGAAGAATGCGCAAAGTTATAATATACAAATAGACAAAGCTGGCAAAAGACAACTCCATCTAATGAGGTATAGTGGACAGATTCCATGTTTTGAAACTTTAAATGCTTTCTGTCAGTTGTTCAAGTGTAAGATTCTAGTTCATTTTTCTCCAAGTAACCCTATTTGGTTCTTGCCCCGTGATTCCAAAGAAGATAACATAGCCGTGTTACATATGCAATGCATATCTGGGATCCATTTTAACCCAGCTTATGTTGAAGGTGAATATGATGGGATACATCCTAAAGACAACGAGCATATTGACGCTTTAAGGGTCGAGAAATCTAGCATTGGTCCGCTAATTGAAGATGTTGGAATACAAGAGCAGAACGGTCACAGAAATTCTATAACATTAGAAACAAAGACTTTCAGAGAAAACATTGATGTATGTATGGATCATGAACCAAGGCACATCGCTTGTATTCCGATTAATGTGCGGTCAAATATCAAATGTGTGCTGTTGGATAGCGGTTCACAAATAAATTGTGTATCAAGGAAATTTTCAATGGCCTTGGACTTGGAAGTTGATAGAGATCGTACATGTTCGATTGTAGGGCTTGGTGGAGTTGCATCGTGTACTTTCGGGACAGTTGATTTCGAGATGTATTTGAAAGGTATGGTGGGTACAAGCATTATAAGGGCATTTGTTGTTGAAGATGACGCGTTACCTGTATGCGTCCTATTAGGGGCAGATTTCATGAGACATAGTGGGATAACTATTGATTATTCCAGTGGGACTTATAAATTTGAAGGAGGAAAGCTTAGTAATTTTCCTTATTACAATGGCCGTATTGAATCTTCTATATTTACAGGAGCAATTGTCCCCGTAAATTCAATCAATGTGGAGTTGGATGACCTTGACCTAGTGATCCAAGAGCAGGAGGAAGATGATGAAGAGTCGTCTACTGTTATGGGGAAGCAGTTGGAATCTCAGGAGACTGCCGAAATACCATTCAACTTGGTGTCTAGAGATGAAGTCTTGAGGCTACAACGCAGGTGCCATATATTGAATAAGATTAGAATTTTGGTTAATAAGGGGGACAGTAGTTTCTTGCATTCTAAAGTTATTCGTTTTAAGCGGTATCGCAAAGATATTAGTATTGTAGATGGAGTGTTGGTGTACGGTAGTACCACCAAGCTTCCGATAGTAAGTTTTAAGGCACTTGTTGAAATTACTTTAAGTATGCATTGTGAGATGTCTCATCTTGGTAGAGAGAAGTTGATTAAATCTATTAATAACCATGTTTGGCATCCAAGTATTTCAAAGTGCGCTAGCGATATTACGAGGAGCTGTGATATTTGTCAAAGAATGAAGTCTTCTAGTACAGCTGCTCCTCCAGTTACTAAGGTAGTCACTAATCATCCTTACGAACTATTTGCTATAGATGTTGTTAAGCTTCCTAAATGTGGACCTTATTTGGGATGTCTAGTTGGGATTGACCATCATTCGAAATGGTTAATAGCTGTGCCAATAACCTCTTTTACAGGTAATTATATTTCTCGTCAATTTGAACAAAGGATTCTTGTTAGTATGATAGCCAAACCGACACGAGTTCTGAGTGATAATGGCCCAGAGTTTCGATGTGGACAGTTCAATGACATGTTGAAGAATTACAATATAAACCACCAGTTCACAACCCCTAACAGACCTGAAAGCAATGGTCTCGTAGAACGAGCTAATCGAACGTTGATTCAACTTCTGAGAGTTGAAGGTGAGTTGAATCGGAATTGGATTGAAGTGCTGCCTAAAGTTCTATTGGTTTACAATAATACCTACCAGTCGGCAATCAATGGTTCCCCAGCTGATTGTTTATTGAAGATGTCCCATCCAATGACCGAACCTGTGCTTCTTCCGGGAAATGAAGTAGGTAACTGGCGTGAGGGGCATCCCTCTTTTGAAACTTTCGCAATCGGAGAAGAAGTATTGAAGAAAATAGTCAAGAGAGGTCACGAGACTTCTGAGAAATTTAAAGAACGGTTTACAGGCCCTTTCATTGTTAAAAAGGTTAACTCAAATGGTGTGACCTATGTAATTGGAGATGATGGGGGTGCTAGTGAGAACAGAGTCCATCATTCACAATTGAAGAGGTATGTTCGTCCTCCAAAATATGTTATCGATAATAATTACTTTAAAACAAATGTTATGAACCAGGTAATTGAAGAAGATAAAGGGATTTCTTCGTCAGAGGAGTCTCTCATTGTAGCTGGATTTTCAGCGATGCCGGGTGGTTTGTATTCAACTCAGAGCTCTGAAACTGAGGGTTACGACAGTGTTTACTCATCTGATGCATCACTTAGACAAAATAGAAGAGTTTCTAAGCGCAAGAGGAAATACTCAAAGAAAAAGGGAACCACTCATAGTAATAATGCATCTGAGCGTGATCACAACCAACCTGTGAAGTCACCAGTACCCTCCTTGCGGAGTCCATCACTTTCTGTAGACCATGATTGGTCATCAGATTTATCCGTTGTTTCTCGGGTGGATGAGCGGTCGGAAGGAGCTCTAAATGATGCTATTCTGGGAGAATCATCTGGTGAGGAGCTTGTGGATCTCATGGAGAGTGTGTCAGAACCAGATGAAGAAGAGTTGGCGCAGATTTTGAATCCCATTATTGAGATGGATGAATGGGAGTATGATTTTCCAGAAAGAAGCGAATCACCTATCAATGTTAAAAAGGTACGTGATCAGTGTTTGAGTTTGTTAGACGCTTGTACAAGAGGATTAAATTCAACTTCTAGCATACTTAAATTAGCATTGAGTTTAAGTTCTTCGTTAAGTGATTCTGATAGATTGATTACTCCAGTGATATTGTCGCCGGTTCTTGACAAACTAAATTCTCTAATTAATCATGTTAATAGGGACTTTGTACTACTAGATGATGATCAAGGCAGTGACAGAGAATGTATTGTACATGACACAAACTCCAATTTCATTCGTACTCGGTCGAAGGGACCTGTGAAGGATCTCCCAAATGTTCAGCCGAAGGTATTAGAATTCAAAGGAAGTGCTGAATATAGGACCTGGGCTATGAAGTGGTGAAACGGTAACATTATTTAGCCGGGATTTCATCTTGAGCGGGGAGGAGTGAAAAGGGATATACATTTGTTTGGAAATCCAGGCTAAAGGGAAAAAAAATCTGGGAATTTATTTCGAAAATTGAATTTGGGTGTTCTAAAGATAAAAATCGGAAAATCATAGTTTTGAACCAGTAGCAATATATTGTGATCAGTTGTCGTATTTTTCAGTGGAACTAGGTTGTTCCTATAGTTCCGTGCGGTGAATCAGTTTTCAGTGTTCGGAGAAAGTGAAGAAGTGCTGATAGGAATTATTAACTTTTCTTTAGTGTATATTTATGAATTGCTTTTCTATTAGTATATCTAGTATGTAAATAGATTTAGAGTTTAAGTAGTCAAAAATTTAGGGTTTGTCGATAATTTGTCGTTTACCCCTTAACTTATTAGACTAAAGTAGTATTTAGCTGTTAATATTATATGGGTGAAGGGTTATCGAAACAACCTATAGAAACTAAGTAAATAAATATATATATAAGAAATATATAAATAAATGGGTATCAAATATTTATAGAATAAAGTGGGTAATTCATATTATAGATATCTATATTGATAGTTTGGTCATAGGTCTTAAATATTAAAGTTTTGTGTTCGGAAATAGAGGAGGTAATGCTATTTGATTGCGTTTTGGGAAATCGTATAATTGCAGTATAGTTTATGTTTGTTGTGCATTATTCTAGGATTTGATTAAGTTTTAGGGGAATTGTTGAACAAGAGTTTTGTCTGTTCCTAATTACTAGTCGAGAATTTTAATCACTTCCTTTGTGTCTAGATATTTCCATTGGAACAAGTATTCCCGTACCTTTTGTGAATTGATATTTCCATTGGAACAAGTATTCCCGTACCTTTTGTGAATTGATATTTCCATTGGAACAAAGTATTCCCGTACCTTTTGTGAATTGGTATTTCTATTGGAACGAAGTATATCCTGAACTTTTGTGAATTTAACTTTTCTTATGAGTAAAGTTTTTCCCGTACTTATTGTGGATTGGTACGTTCAACTTTGAGGAAGAGTATTCCCGTACCTGAGGAATTTGTATTTCGGATACTTCGCTGGACTGTAGCTATACGGTTCTACCTGTGTCTGAGTGAAGCCAGAGAAGGGTCGGCCGCGACTACCGTAGACTAAATGGCCCCTTAATTAAAGTCTCCTTGAAATTGGAGCCTTAATTCCTCTACACTGGCGGTCCATTATATGTATGCTTAGAGTTGGTCTTCTTAGAAGGTAAAGTGGCGATGTTAGGATATAGTTTTTTAATGTTTTGTGAAAAAAAAATAATGAAATAATTAATGTATTTCCAAAATTTGGTATATAAGCAAATACATATAAATATAAAATAAATGGTTAAAAGTTTTGAACGAAATATTTAAATAGTAAATTTAAACTATGATGAAGTATTTACTAATAATTATTTTTTTATATTATAAATGGTTAATGCATTAGGTATCTTGTGATATTGTGCAATATAAATGCCATTATTCTCATAGTACCCCATCCCCACAGGCCTTCCAACCTTTGGCAGTGACCTGGACTGAGCTAACACTTCCCCCCCCCCCTTATCGTTATCACTCGAGAGTTCTGTTAATTGGGTGTACTGAGGACAGTTGGTGGAAGCTGGGAGGGTTCTCATCCCTCTATACCTCAAGTTCTGGATTAGCTAGAAGATCCAGGCTTCATAGGTTTCCATCGATGAAACAAAGATAAAAGATAACAAATTAGTCTCTCCTTTACTTATTAATTATAAATTCTTACTATTTTTTTTTTGAAAGGAAAAGAAAGTTATATATATAGAAAAAGTGTATTTATGTAGAAAGTATATTTATATAGGAAGATGGCACTTATTTATTCCTGGATTTGATATTTGTAGGGTGTGTCTATGTATGTATGGGTGTGAATGAGTGTTTTGGTGAGTTATATTTATTGAATTCTTAAAAAAAAAAAATGTGTTAAATAAATATATAAAAAAATGTGTATTCGTGCTTAATTTCAATTACGTTAATAATTTATATTTTTATCGAATTTATATATGCCTAGGTATAGGGCACTGAAATTTTGAAAAGCTGAATGATCTATAAGATTGATCAAAAGAATAGTTCCGGGGGAGTAATATTTAGGCAAGATTGTTGGGACACTCTCCCGTCCCATAACAACATGACAGCAGAGAGTGAAGAGTGCTAGTGTGACAGCAGACAGTGAAGAGTGCTAGTGTGACAGCAGAGAGTGCTAGTGTGACAGCAGAGAGTGAAGAGTGCTAGTGTGACAGCAGAGAGTGCTAGTGTGACAGCAGAGAGTGAAGAGTGCTAGTGTGACAGCAGAGAGTGAAGAGTGCTAGTGTGACAGCAGAGAGTGAAGAGTGCTAGTGTGACAGCAGAGAGTGAAGAGTGCTAGTGTGACAGCAGAGAGTGAAGAGTGCTAGTGTGACAGCAGACAGTGAAGAGTGCTAGTGTGACAGCAGAGAGTGCTAGTGTGACAGCAGAGAGTGCTAGTGTGACAGCAGAGAGTGAAGAGTGCTAGTGTGACAGCAGAGAGTGAAGAGTGCTAGTGTGACAGCAGAGAGTGAAGAGTGCTAGTGTGACAGCAGAGAGTGAAGAGTGCTAGTGTGACAGCAGAGAGTGAAGAGTGCTAGTGTGACAGCAGAGAGTGCTAGTGTGACAGCAGAGAGTGAAGAGTGCTAGTGTGACAGCAGAGAGTGAAGAGTGCTAGTGTGACAGCAGAGAGTGAAGAGTGCTAGTGTGACAGCAGAGAGTGAAGAGTGCTAGTGTGACAGCAGAGAGTGAAGAGTGCTAGTGTGACAGCAGAGAGTGCTAGTGTGACAGCAGACAGTGCTAGTGTGACAGCAGACAGTGCTAGTGTGACAGCAGAGAGTGCTAGTGTGACAGCAGACAGTGCTAGTGTGACAGCAGAGAGTGCTAGTGTGACAGCAGACAGTGCTAGTGTGACAGCAGACAGTGCTAGTGTGACAGCAGACAGTGCTAGTGTGACAGCAGACAGTGCTAGTGTGACAGCAGACAGTGCTAGTGTGACAGCAGACAGTGCTAGTGTGACAGCAGACAGTGCTAGTGTGATAGCAGACAGTGCTAGTGTGACAGCAGACAGTGCTAGTGTGACAGCAGACAGTGCTAGTGTGACAGCAGACAGTGCTAGTGTGACAGCACACCATTGCTCATGATGTCCACCCAATTACCAAAGAAACCTCATAAAGTAAAAAGAATGGTCAGTTACCGTCAATAATTAGTGCGGTCTAACTGGAATCAATTGTTCTGTGGGTAGTTAGTTAACTAACTATTCACTCTAGCTATGGAGCAGTTATAGTCAATGAAAATCAGGCCATTCATTCACCATTGATCTATTTATATAAAGTAATGATCATTATGCTTAGAGTGCGAAAAAAATTCAAGCATATATCATATATTACTATATGCAGGGAAAATCACTCCCTGCATACAATATATATTTTAAATATTGTTTGTACTGTCTAATAATATCAATCATATCTTAATTCAGAGTTCCGAAACACAACAGTATAATCAAATATCTAGTTAAATAGAAGATGAGATTCGAATTACGTCGTTCCTGTTTATCAATAAAAACATCATCTTATAAAGGCACTCTAAACAGCGCAATATATATATTCAACTGCATTCAGGTACACTGTGTTGATGCACATGCATTGCTACATGAATCAATATGGCCGAAATGGCATTGCGTAAATCGTGTTAGTCATTGTTCGTAGCCAGTGATTCAGACAGATATTGTTAGGTCTAACCAGGAGTTATTGTCAGTGTTCTACCTCATTTCGGGCAACTGATTAACGTAGATGCATTACATTGCTGCAATATGCACTGATTCATCTGATGTAGTGAACAGTGTTTACTGGTGTATGTTTCTTATAAAGAAAAACTTTATCTTTATTTCTTAACTGTGTTATTTTGAATAGAGTTTCTATTGGATGTTCTGAATACAAAAGAAAGAAATAAAATGAAAATTCATACATTGTATGCCAATTGAATACATCGAATCATTCAATTCACCATTATAAAAATATATATTCTGTTTGTTTAAAATGAAAAACACTTTCAACTGAAATCTTTGATTCATTGGCAAGATCATTTCAATAGAAAAGCAGATAGTGGTGAAAAAATCTACTGAACATTGAATGTTGATCCTGAAAAATGCACCTCCACTGTTTATATCCTATGTATAACATACAGTATGTGTACATACTATGTGTATATCCTATGTGTATGTACATATATACTGTAGGGGTATATCCTAGGTGTATATCCTATGTATAAACTATGTGTATACCCTGTGTATATTCTATTTGTATATCCTATTTGATATATGCAGTTACATATGATAAACAAGAGCAATGACTACTACCCAGGAATAAAAAGGATTATTATTAGTTATGTTTTCTCATCATTTCGGTGGTTTAACCATCCTTTTCTCTCTGGGTATAAAGAGAATTTATAGAGAAGAGAATTTATATTTCGAAATGACAGGTAGAATTTAGTATAATTGTGCTAAAGAAACTACTAAATAATGAACAAGTGTAACTTTAGAGTAGCAAGTCTCCAGGTTGTAAATCAATGCGAAAATGGTCGAAGATCTCATTCGGTCACATGGATTTATCTTGCAATGAATTGGCAGAAGAAAGAACAAACACAGAGCGACCTCTAGCGTCTGGAACACGAAAGAGAGATGCATCACTCTATTCTAATCGAAAGAAACTAACGTGATGAAAATATTTAAATTGGAAAACTGAATTAACTGGTAGAGGTTATTGGGTTTCGATATATCCATTCATTCGTATTGTTTTAAGGGAAAATAATCTTTTTAAATTAGAATAATAAATATAACTACATTTGCACTACAACAAATATTCTTATTCTAAACAGTTCTTCGCATTCAGATATTGAGTGAAAACAGTCTAGTGATTTTTGCGCCTGGACATTGCTTCTGAAATATTAAATATGCATGTCTGTCCTCAATTAGGAATATCTGTTATTCTGCTATGCAATTTTTTGATCAGACGTAGAAAAAGTTATTAATAATATTATTAATATTAGTGAATTACACCTAACACAAAGACAACAACGCGTTAGAAAAATAACAGTTGTACAGTGAAAGAGAAGAACATTCTGAGCTTTTGTAACTGACATCGTTTGTTAAACAAGATTTCAATCAATCTATCCTAACGTATTTCTATTTAATCAATTCACACCAATTGTAAAAACTAATGTCATCAAACCAAAAATATAACTATCGTAAATCAATTAACTGCTACCAAAAATTATTTGATATTTACCTTCGCAGAATGCAGAAAGGTTATATTATTGACGGCATTTATTTATTTATCACCTTGTTATTCGCTTAACTGAAAAAAGTGTTCAACAAAATTGCCTGAAATTTAGTGAAGCGATTGGTCTATGCCAGTGACCTGCTGGTAGAATTTTGGGAGCGGCCCTGTCAAAGGTCAAGGACATGGTCATTTATAACTCAAAAAGTGTTGAACCATATTGCATGAAACTTAGTGGGACGATTGGTCAATATACAGGAACCATTTTGCTAGATTTTCGGAACGATCGGGTCAAAGGTCAAATATCAAGATCAAGGCCATTTATAACTCAATAACTCAAAAAGTATTCAACCAAATTGTCTGAAATTTGATGGGACGATTGGACATTATTCAGGTACCTTTTGGTAGAATTTTGGAAGTGATCCGGTCAAAGGTCAAGGTCATTTATAAATGAATAACTCAAAAAGTATCGAACCATATTGTATGAAACTTAGTTGGACGATTGGTCATAATTCAGTCACCAGTTTATTAGATTTTAGAAGCAAACGGATAAGCGGCGGCGAAGGTATGCGCTCTACCAGTTGCACGCAATCTAGTCATAATATGATATTGTACGAGCAAGAAATTGATAGAATACAAAAAATCATCAGCAAGGTAAGAATTATCGGTCGGTTTCATATCTTCGTTCAAATGTATAATAAAAAAAACTATATAAAAATTAAATAATTATTATTATATAGTTTTTATTATATGACCGAATATGTGAAACTGACCGATAATTCGTAACTAATAATTTATTTTTAAAACTATTAGAATGTACGTAGTTTAATATTTCACTAAACTGGTGATGGCTTCTGAACAGTCGCAATGCCTTTGTGTCTTGGTAACATGTCCCTCTGTCCCCATCACGATCCACTGATCCATATATATGGATCATACCGCAGCAGATCTATTGATCACCCTTACGAAGACCCTGGGGGATGCCGCCCCACGCTGATAAATGATCGGCCCGGCGATAGAGAGGAAGCCAATGGATAGGACTCAAACGGTACAGGGGATAGCAAAAGACTCTAGACTTAAAGTCTATCCACCTACAGTTTAGACCTTACATTAAAAATTTCTGAGACACTGGGATGTTCCACGTTTACCCTACAAGCTTTGTCACATAAACGTGACAATCACGTAAATCAACTTTAATTTTGATATACTTTATGTGTTTCAAGAGCTAGGAAGTGTTTCAGTGAGATACATTTATAATAAGTCTAGTGAAATCACTCCCATTATTTTATCAAAGAATGATTTGAGACACTAAAGTACACAGCAATGAAACACTTTGTATATAAGTATATTGACATTTGATGCGCTAAGTGTCACGTTTTTGTGACGAAGCATGTAGGATAAAGGTGAAACATCTGGGAGACTCGGATTTTTTTCAGTCTTCCTAGTGAAAAATAAACATTCGATTCAGCTACGCATATTTTTAGCAGGGTTATCAATTCAGGACCAAGATTTCTTCCAAAAACAAGAGAATGATATGGAATAGTAAAGAATCGTCTTAATCTAAATCAATAGCATAGGAGTGAAGTGGACACTGATGGAAGTAGCGTATAGAATCAGCTGGTGATGAAATTTGAAAAGCAATATTGCGATAAGAGATCGAAAGAAAAGAGTAAAGAGAAAATGGAAGAAATGTAAAGAACAATATAAATGGTGAATAAAGAGAGTAATTAGACGGTATAATATATTCTTCAATGTTAGACACAATTTTATGTTAGGTATCAAATAAAGAAGTCCCAGTGTCATATTAGCGTGTCTTAAATAACTTTAATGACAGTTAACTTTTTCCAGAATTACATGCAACAAAACCTCTAACTCTTTTTAACAAACTATAAAGTTAAGTATTCAAATGTTTTGAATGTGTTATAGTTATACGTATAAAATGAACAGTATTGAGTGACGGAATCAATTTTTTTGTGCTGTTTGAATTAATTGTCAGTTAATTAAGTATCTCTAATAATGACTTGCAACTAACTAATGTGATAATGGTTGACGATTTGTCTATCCATCCCTATTCGACAAATATTTTCCTTCAAAGTTGATAGGAAAATATCAATGCACAATTTACTGCATAATGATTGAAGTTATCTAAATTATTTTACATATTTGAATTAAGAAATAATAGGTTAAATTCCTGATAGTATTTTGAAAAGGTCTACACATCAACCTCTCTATTGCTATTCGAAATGGTGAGAATACATTAATATACAAAAGCTCTTTTTATTAATAGTTATAAATATTGGAAATATTTTACAGAACACAACAATCCTAATATTTTCACCTGTCAGAAATTTCTTATTGAGCGAGAGGAAGAAAATTTGTGAATAATTCATAGGCACCCAGAGACTGAACACCTGGCTAGATGTGACTGAATGGAGACTAATTAAGGCACTGATTGAGTTACATGTCACCTGTCTGTTTGGACACCAATCGCTAAATCTCTACTTGTCACTGAATTAATCACACATTTGGAGCAATGGAAGAAAGTTACGGATTATCGGTCGGTTTCACATCTTCGGTCGTATAGAAAAAAACAATATAATGATTATTATATAATTTTTTCCTATAGAACCGAAGATGTGATACCAACCGATAATTCGTAACTTACCCTACTTGATAACATTAAATATGAAAATATACTAAATTGCAAGAACATCAGACTAACCTCCATATTAAACAGTTTCCTATCGTACTATCAGTTTACTAAATCATCTAAATAGTATCTGGATAGTACCTCCAAAGATTGTGACCCAAACATAATAGAATGGATGAAATCCGATAAAGATTCACGCCTTTCCTATGAAGAACTGTCAATATTCTTTTTCTTCCATTGCTCTTGACGCCTGATAGAAGAGAGGAAAGGTATGCCGATATTCTGGGCAGACACCTAAGGAATATGTCATCTTCCATATCGACCTATTATAATGGAATAAATACTGCATAAAGTACTTAACACTCTTCCATCAATTTGCCTTAAATACATATAGTCGATAGGATAGAGGTAGAGATAAGGTATAGATAAGGTAGAGATAAGGTTTCTAGGTATAGATAAGGTAGCTCTCTGCAGGTTGGGTATGATAATGGGCAAACATTGGCTTGTCTCCTTTATCAAAGCTGCCAAAAGATTCCATACGAGGGAATCTTGTCATTCAGGCAAAAATATGGCAGAGGAGACGCTATTTGCTCATTGGATATGTGGATGTGGATAAGCCACATGTGCCACAGAAATTGGATACTCTATGTATTCGCGAATATATAGGATGAATACTCAATATACACAGATAAATGTCGTAAGACATCTGATAGAACATAACATATGAAAGGGAACATAAGACACCAAACAAGACAAAAGATAAATGTCGTAAGACATCTGATAAAACAATTAGAATTGAACATAGTATTTTTTTCCACATGATAATAATTCATACCGAACTCAAACCAATAAAACGATAAAATGAACTAATAAATTAAGACACTTTCAATGAAGTTTCAGCTCTTTTGTTAAATATTATCTAATGCTTTCTTATAATTCACTTTGTTTACTGTTCACCATGATAACTGTAATGGAAAGTAATACTAGTGATGGGGTGGAATGTTCAACAGAAATAGCAGCCGCAATGTCCCACTGCTAGCCATTTATTATAGGCTGTACTCCCCCCTGTTTAATGTGTTATTTCACCCGTGTGACCACTTACCCCGTACACACCCAGTCTCAACACCATCATTACTCACATTAACGTTGCAATAATATTTTCAAACAACCTTCCCATTGTTATAAACACACCTAAATACTTTGCAATGCTTTCTAAAGAAATAACTTTCATTAGGCTAACAGTTGAAGGAAGGAGTCATTTAATTCTACATAATAAAAATGATATCAATGCATTTTCATATGAGAAAAAATAAAACTACATCAATAAATAACACATTTCAATGGTTTAAAGAATTGGTATTCCTCAGTAGAATTCGGACTGTGCATTTTCGAACTAGTAATTTCTGTGCATTTTCGAACTAGTAATTTGTCTTTGACTGTTAGGGGTTCAAATCCTGTTAAGAAAATAAAGAATTTTGTATAAATAACAACTAAATTTCATTTCATAATGATGAACCTATGAAAAAGCAAACGTTGAAATGATAAGTCTGTCCTATCTTCATTAAATATTAATAGAGATTTGATTCTTCTATTCCCTTTTTGATAATAATTCGAAAACTACTTCGAAAGCTACATATAATTATTTATATTTATATTTATAATTTTGAGATAAAGCTATTGGAAATAGTATAATGAATTAATATGCATTTGAACAAAGTCACAATAAACCCATCAAAAATGGCAAGCATCCTCTACTCTAAGCCCAATTACCAACAATGTCTCTAATCCAAGCAATTGAGATACACTGCAGCAGCTTTCTATGAGTTTTAGATATTTTGTTTGTTTTCAATTAAACAACAATCCAGTGATTAGAAAAGTGTTCTAACAACACTTCATAGTATGCACTGCACAAGTACTAACATTTTAACACTGCCAATGTGTACTCAGATCTCAGAAGAGGAACATGAAGAGTCTTCAGCAATGGAGCAAAAAGAATTAAATTGAAACTACAGGTAACTTTTAATATCAGAGGGAAATTTATAAATGCTACTACATCCTCTTCTAATTTGTCGATGTTTAGATAGCCTTTTTTCACACAGTATCATAATTATGATTAAATTGTCGTCATAAATAGATGATCTTATTTAATCAGCGATTGGCGAAAAATGACTGGAAACAAGGTTATCATGAAATATAGAAAATTATAGGAAAAATTATTTCTGATTGTAAATATTTAATGCGAATGATTCAAATAAATTATTCATTATTCTTAGATAAGTTGTGTATTTTCATTGAAACGTAATCAATATCAGATTGAAATTGAAATAAAATGAATGCATTAATTTGAAAAAGTTGTTAATATTTTTGAATACGAAAGATACCAGGTTATTAGATAATTACTTGATTATTTCAGATGATTATTTTGAGGGAAAATTTCTGTGTACAACGAAATACTCTTAATAATAGGAAAAAAACGATAGATCGATTGTTTTCTTTAAATAATTAACAATTTGGCATGTCATTATCTAGGTAACAATTTAATTAAATATATAATACAAATCAAACATTTTATACCTTATCGTCCAGATTTAATAGTTAAGATTCATAAAAACTTAAAAGTATAGAAATAAAAGGAGAGATGAAACAACTCCCATAAAAAAGATCATTCTAACTCGCCTGCCAATAAAATATTCTGCCTTTGTAAAAATAAAAGCATTAGAGACTTTTAAAGAGAAAAACGTTAATTAGTACAGGCAATCTGCACTGCTATGAGAAAAAATGTGAATATACACACACATACAACTACACACACACCTACACACACACAGCTACACACCAGACAGTTACACACACCCTGTGTACATATAATCTGGTTGTAGTAATCCCAGCCAAAGATGTTTCACCTCTAATAATTTAGAGGGGATTTGATTGGATAGAAGGGGAGGAGGTGAATAAATTTGTCTCACAAACTTCTATACACTGAACATTCAATGTGTCACTAAAAACTACCAATGTTAACAATTCAACTGAAGTGAATAAAGGGCAATCTATTATTAATGCATATATAGTATAATGAAATGTTAAATTCTTTGGAATATTTCTAAAGTTTTGTGTTGTTCGTGGTTTTGTGATGAGCAATTACGCACTGTACGAGTTATTTGACTATAATTCTATCCGTGGCTTTAAGGACGCGTACACTAGCTCTAGCGTTAAATTCAATCAAGAGACAGTAGGAAAATTCAGCCATTTAATGGCTCTAAATAGCGTCATCTATTGCCTAAGTTGTAATTGAACGGCGACCAATTTAGACGAGGAGGCCGGTAGACGTCGAGCAAAGCGATAGCAATGCGCTGATGAAAAGGAAGAAGTGAACGTGACATATGCTTACATAATGCCGTGTGGAGATATGGAACTCAATGAGATGCATAGATATTAAATTACTTTTATCAATTATTGCAGTTATGAAAAATATATATAATAAATGAAAGATTGAATAATAAAAGCAAGTAAAGATATTTAAGGAATAGTAGAGAACACTCTCAATTACTGACATTGTACTGATGCAAAAGCTTCGATGTTGGCTAACTAAAAAAGAAGTGATTCCATCTGTCATATCTATGTAAAGGGAGGGTAATTGAGCACTCCCCTGCCTTAGTTCTAATGTAATTACGATAACACGATATTCACTACATTTGTCGATTACTTTGAGAGCATCAAACTCCAATTAGCCAGTGAGGTGAAAACATTCAGATAATATAAAGCAATTAGCAGGAGTTACCAGAGAAATAACTAATCTGGGGATGATAGCAAAGTTTGGCCATAAAAGTAATACATTCTTCTTCTTTATGGCTGTTCAATGAACTATTTTGTATATTTTGCAAGCCGTGAGTCAGTGTTTTGGAGCTAAATGCATTAGCAAACTTTACACACAGCTCACAATACAGTGTACATGGAAATAGAGCAAGAGTCTAACCTAGATTATACTAATACTCCATTATAGTATTTCAACATTAAAGCAGGTAATGTAAAAAAATTGCTATTGATATTTACTAATTGTGTTAAGAATAAATTACTTAGCATTACAAGTTACCTATATTCTTAAATATGAATTATTATCACTCTATAAAGTGAAAAAGAAAACACACTCCAAAGACTCACTGCATCATCATTGTTTCTCTAACCATTGCAATGTACATTATATCTGTTGCATTTATAATATTTGGTTTGAAAAATGATAGCCCTAAATTTGAGGGTAAAATTTAGGGACATTTGAATGCAGGACAGGGAACAAATTACCCTGTAACGAGAGCAGGCAAGCCATTGGTTGTGGCTGCAACAGTTGTGGCATTAGACTGTCTTTATGATCAATTTAATGCGGTTTAAACTGGATGTACTTATGAAGACAATTTAAATATATGAAATTCAAAACTTATAATTTATACAGGACTGAAATTCCTAAACAAATTGTAGTTTGTTATTGTAATAATTATAATGAAGTAATTTAAAAAAGACGAGAATGATAAATAGTAATTAAAACTATTTATTCAAATGAATAATTATTTGAATAGTTTTGAAATAATCAAAAATAATTAGCTAATTCTGTTCCATATAATGAATTTTTATGGAATATTTTGCAAGTATTTCGTAGAGTGATTGCAATCCAATTTAGAAACTAATGACACCTAATTAACAAAGGCATGAAATCACATAGAGTATAGCAAGCACTTAACTGCAGAACAAATAGAGCTGAGAGCATGCCTTTTAGCAAGATTTAAAGCTTTTTAGTATTTTTAAGTACCTGTAATCTCATCATAGTATACACATTAATTGTATCCATACACCGTTTAGTTATTTTCAATCGTAACAGTTTTTAAGTTGATTGTATTTTTTAATGTATAAAAAAATTAACAAAGAAAGAAATAACATATTTCAGATCTAACAGATGACTATAGGTAGTCCAAACGTTGAATGTTTAGTGGGAACGTTTTACACAGTAGTGAAATAGCGCAGCGCAAAGGCAGGCCTACTATGAAGCTACCGTGACATTCCACTGCTATTAGTGTAACCTTTCACCACAGAGCATTGTGACAGTTAGTGTAGGACATTAGAGGTGTAAGTAGCAGTCTCAAAGGAGAGGCATAGGTCACATCATATAGTCAGGGTAAACACCTGAGGTAAACAATAAACTGCAGGTAAACAATAAACTGCAGGTAAACAATAAACTGCAGGTAAACAATAAACTCCAGCACTGTGGATAGAGCCGCAACAAAGGAAACTATAACGCTACTTAAATCATAGCCAGAGACTACGGTAGGTATGAGACTACGGTAGGTATGAGACTACGGTAGGTATGAGACTACGGTAGGTATGAGACTACGGTAGGTATGAGACTACGGTAGGTATGAGACTACGGTAGGTATGAGACTACGGTAGGTATGAGACTTCGGTAGGTATGAGACTACGGTAGGTATGAGACTTCGGTAGGTATGAGACTACGGTAGGTATGAGACTACGGTAGGTATGAGACTTCGGTAGGTATGAGACTACGGTAGGTATGAGACTTCGGTAGGTATGAGACTACGGTAGGTATGAGACTACGGTAGGTATGAGACTACGGTAGGTATGAGACTACGGTAGGTATGAGACTACGGTAGGTATGAGACTTCGGTAGGTATGGCATATGTTTAAAAACTTATAGAAACTTTTTATGTAAGCGAAATTAAATATTATATTGACAGATGCATCCATTTTAAATACAAAAGATAGAGTATAACTGGGAGATGAAAGTTTATATATCAATAAATAACTAACCATTTCATTTGAAAATGAATAACCAGCCTATTGTGTAGCTACAGCACTTTCCATATACAGGAATAAGTAGTGATGGTCACATACTCATTTGAAGGGTGTGTACACAGGGAGTATCTCACCATATCATCTCGTCTCTGATTTCCCTCATAAATGTGGAATAGAGGGTAGCAATATATCTGAGGGTAATGCACTTAATTATTACCGTCACTAACGGGAGTACTAGAACAACATACACAGTTAATTGCATGTTCTACTGCGCATATATGTATAGGAATACCTGCTACAATAATTCATCATATTAATATATAAACAAATGTTATAAACAGGCTAAATATATAATTACATATTATTATGTTAGTGAGCGGTCGGTACCAAACTATGCTGTAAATTTCCCTCTAACTAAATTCACATCAACTGCTTTCTAGTGAAATTGTAATTATAAGAATATTAGGGCAATCAAACCGTACCGAGAAGACACAAAATAAAGTACTCCCATCTTGCAATACTATGTTCAAATAAGTAGAGTATAAGCAAATGAATGTATCAAATACACTCTGTTAATAATTCATTCACATCGGTTATAATAAGTTAATAACTATAGTAATATTACCTGGCAAAGGTAGGTATGATCATTTTACACCACTATGATATTATTCTAATAACTGCCTGAAGAGATATTCAACTCTAGAAGCTATTTTCAAGTCTTACAGTATAACTAAACGTGAAGGGGAAGGTACTCTATTCAGCCATAAGAAAAGTATTCAAGTATCATACTATCTTATTAAAAATACCTAAATTAAAAAAGAAAAGGAAAAAACAATAAGTAGACATAATAATTATTTCTTTTCTATATATTATATATGAAATGCCATGTTGCCACACATGTTGCCTCATATGCCACACATGTTGCCTCATATGCCACACATGTTGCCTCATATGCCACACATGTTGCCTCATATGCCACACATGTTGCCTCATATGCCACACATGTTGCCATACATGTTGCCTCATATGCCACACATGTTGCCTCATATGCCACACATGTTGCCTCATATGCCACACATGTTGCCTCATATGCCACACATGTTGCCTCATATGCCACACATGTTGCCATACATGTTGCCTCATATGCCACACATGTTGCCTCATATGCCACACATGTTGCCAATGCCTCTAATAAGTTTGTCAATATCGCATATTCTGTTGTTTTTCTGACATCCCCACACTATTTTTTGGACAAACAAGTGACAATTTCATGGCGGGGAGAAACATTTTTGCCTGCCTAAGAATATTGCTGCTGCCGCTGCTTTTTAATGAAAGCAACGAGAAGAAATAATTAGAATGCCAAATGAAAACATTATATCAATGAGATGAACATGGTGAGAAAAACCAAATTGCAGTGACTTTATGAATGAAATAGCTTAACAAATTCTAAATAACATTCTACATTTTGAAACACTGACAAGATTGATGCTAGTGTATGAATATGCATTAGAAAGAAGTACTGAAGGATGTATTCCTGCATTCAAAAGAAACACACAAAAATAAACCCATTTTAGGGTAGCACGGATACGCAAAAATTGGAGGATTTACTCAGTGAATGCATGGCAAGAGCGATGCTCTTCTGTTTTCAAATCCATCACAACTTCGCCATTTTTATTCAGCACAAGGAACGAGCAATAATATTATTCAGGAGTAGGAATAACATGCTTGAATACACAACACACTGGTTAGTAGTGATCACTTTTGAGGAGGAAACCTTTCGAGGAATTCAAAATTAAAATCTACCCAATGAACAACAAGGTAAATTAAATGCATTCCACAAAGCTAAAAGGTGATGATTTCTACGGTTTATATCATAAAAGATTGTTGATGAATCATTTTTCCCATAGAATATATCCATGTAGAAAATGCATACAATATAATTCGCAATAAGTTATACTTGTAAATGGTAACACAAATCTGTTGTTACACAATCTTGCCTCACATTCGTACCAAGAATACAGAACAAACACCTCGCTTCTACCACTAAATAAGCATTATCACATAGAGTTTATAGAGAGTTTATCGCAGTTGAAAGTAGGTGTAGTCTTTTTTCCACAGTGCCATCAATTAACGGGGAGGAGAGCCATCATTGAACCTACTGCAGCCTAGAGTGACAAAGTTACTATCCATATCATTAATTAACTATATCATTAATTGCAACTATTGGTAAAAAGTGAGCCTCGACATGCAATGGTTATTTCACAGTCACAATATAAAAATAACCTTCATATTCAATTAAATGTGATATAATGTTATTGTTATAATGTTGTGAATTAAATAGTAACCACTATGAGAATAAACTAATATATTGTACTGATATGTGCTATTCCTATATATTTGTGTACCTGCATATATACATTTGACTATTTAAAGCAAATTAAGTAACGGATTGGGTGCACAATTTTATAAGCACTGTCTACATTGCTTATAAAACAGAAACTCTCCGTACAATTCAAATACTATCAATAAATTCCTATAAGAAAAACAATCACAATTTTATTAATCCAAAATAAATCACAAGGAAGGCTCCCAAGAAGCAGCGCGGCAAGATATTAAAGTTTGATAATTCTAAAGTTCCACCGTTTCTGACAACTACTGCAAATATCATCAAAATTAAAGCAGAACTTATTGACTTACTGGTAAATACACAGATAATTCAGGAAAAACATAAATACTAATTGTGTATAGATTAAATAACAGTTTGGTCAAGTAATGCAATTCGAAAAAGTTCTTCGATAAGAGTAAATTAATCAATTCGTAAGTGTATAATATCGAGAGAAGGCAGATAATATTCGAAGAGGGAGGATGTTTCTTATGGCGTGTATGCAGCTTCTTCAGCTCACCAGTCGTATTAATTAGTGAATGTCATCTTGAACACGAACTGTCAGGCGGAAATATTTTGGTCACTGGATAAGACACTAGCTACCAAAATGGTCACTGTTGTTAATAATAACTAGGGTTGTGACAATATGCTTTAAAATCATAGATCTTAAGAATATCAAAGACGAAACGAAATGGTATCTAATACTATATACCACTGGTTTAGAATGATTTAATGCATAGTGTTTAATTCTCCCTGTCTAGAATATTTTCGGCCTCTATGGTTTTAAAAGCATATTGTTACAACCCTAATAATAGTGTACAGTCAGAGCTGGGCAGTATTGTTGTTTTAACTAAGTTTATTTATTACATTTTTCTTGCAATTAAGAAGACATGTAAATACTTAGTCCTTATAGGTACTTTTTATAAAAGTCTACAAAAGAAGTATTATAAAGTCTTGCAACTCAATTGTTTTAGGAATATATTTTGTTGTAGTTTGTAAATTATTATGGCTAGAAAGCTGAAATATGTTTTATGGAAAAGAAATAGATATAATTTATTAAATATCTTTATTATTTATAAATAATATTCCAAAGAGAGATCATCTATAAAAACCAAAAATTCCATAAAGAACTCACACAGCAGAATGAGGACTTGCAGTTATTACTATGCTACAGAATTAAAACATGATAAGTGTTAAATCAATTAATCTAATTAGAAAATAGGCTAAATAGACGAAATTATCGAAAGTAGAAGCCAAATAAATGAGATAATTTCATGAAAGGTTTAACACTCTCCAAAGTATCGGTATGGAAAGGAGATTTAATAACTGAAATTAGTTGTACTTTTCGAGATATGATGATAAATTGAAAATGAAAAATAAATGTCAACATTAATTACTCTGGGCAACAGTTAAAAAATAATCAGGGGTTTCTCAACTGATTTAGACTAATTTTTGTGTTATATATCACATTCATTTCGCTCTCTCAGGTCAACTTTTTGAGATACAGCCATAGGCATACTTAGCTATATATGTATATGATAATATCAGGGGATTTGAGTTCAATCATATTTTTCTTGAAGAATATATCGAATTACAACATTAACTCATTTCTATAGAAGCTGCATGCAGGTATTTGTTGAAATACACGCATTTGTTCTGATAACATTTTTTTAGCAGAAAATCGATTTTTTTATAAGTTTCTGTAGCAAAAAATCCTGACCTGATTGAGCAAAACCAAAGTAATTATCGGACTCAAAGCATCAAAATTAGTCTAATTCAGCTGGAAAACCCTGGACGATTTTCAAAAAATATTATTTTGTTGCCCAGTGTTATCATTTTTCAGATGATAGTGAAAGATTTATTTTGTAATATTGGATATATAATAATTAATTATTTTATTTAATGATTATCAATGTTGATTATTCAAATTGAATTTTATATTAAATAATAAAATAGATAGCAAAGTATTTTATTTATTTTATTTCAAAATTGAACTACAGTGGAATTTTATAATTCTATAATGTGATAATTTAAATAGTGTACCTACAATGTTCATAATATAAGTATTCATCAATTCTAAGTTATGATGTAATTTAACGCAAATTGAGTACGTTAATTCACGGAAAATAACTATGTAGCTATTTAATATGAAAAAAAAAGATTGTGTAATATATACATTATGATGCCATGGTAAAATACCTCAGGTATAATAAACTATTATTACATATGTTCTCGATAGTTACGGTATAGGTATTTACTTTGAATAAAGAGCTATTTAGTTATATTGCATTGCTATTTAGTTGCAATGGTATTGGGGGAGCATTTCAATAACTTGCAATATATAACACTCTATTAGTATAACTAATTTTTATGTTCTACTTTCAATAGAAAATTATTTCAACATTGCAACGAGAAGAATCACGACCACCACTCTCGCTGATATTAAACGCTAATATCTTTAATATATTTATTACCTAACAATTTATAATTTAATTAATTATTTGCTTTAAAGCACATTACAATAGATGAGTGTATAATAATTATTTAATGTTCTCGTCGTGATGAAGGAGCAGCAAGGGCCACCACTATAGTTTAATAAATAATATTTTTTGATTGTTTGTTTTAATACATTCTGTTATGGAAAAAAATTTAAGTAGCCAGTTTTTGAATGTACATTACTATTAATGTACATTGGCCTGAAGTGTTAGTAGAAATAGTGCGAAATCTATTGATTTTTTCCTCATTACTGGAGTTCCAATTCCCTTCAACCTTGTAGCTCGTGACTAACAAAAATGTGAACAGTTTTACAGCGACTGAAGGTGAAGTCATACAAGACAATTTAGTCCTTTGGAAAGTCAGTAATCAGGTATGGAATTTATTTCAGTATTTAGTACCTAATGCATTAGCTATATGTAGTAAATTAATGAAATAGATTTATTTAAAGAATTCCTATAATCATTTATTAATAAACTAATAACTATTAGCCTTGTAATAGTGTGTTCATGATAGAATTCATAAATTAGAAACTTGATATGATGAAATCCCTTTAAATTTGCATGTATAAATAACAATTTGAATTTTGTTTTGGAAAGAGAATTCAGTGAAGGGAAATCAAACGTCGATAAAATGTACCATCATTTGAGAAATGAGGTGTACATCTTCCAACAGTTTTATCTCATGCACAGCAAACTCTAATTATCTAATGCATTTTCACAGCTCTTATGCAAGCATTTTTATAAAGCTATGTATCAAGTATTTTAATCACGCAATGACTTCAATTCAGAGAAAATAAGCAGAGTATATATTTGAAAAGTTTCTATGATAATATCTCAATCATTATAAACACCAACTTCCAAAGAATTCATTAAAAAGTTCAATGTTGATGAGGGTGCATACATCGCCTGTTGAATGGGCCACTGAACAGCACTGCAGAGGCAATTGATCACCCTCCTCTTGACAATCGCACTAATCACACTAATTCGCATCACCCTCTCATGGGTCACCCTAAGTACTAAAATTTAATAGCTTTCATGTGCAACCCCTCTATTTCACACTCAGATGCTCTGGATGTAGTACACACCCCCTCTAACGCAGTGTTTTCACTAACTTAAAGTACAGCCTCAATGTGCGGTAGTGTTTCTCTCTACAAGAGAATCTACTTCAAAATCTAGAGAGATGAATGCAAATAATAGCCTATATTCCATTAGACTATGATGCATATCTAAGCAGACGCTGGAATTACACTGTACATATGCGCTACATATTATATTTTGCGGAAGTAAGTGCCCTTAGCAAATTTCTTCAATAAAAAGCTACATGATAGCTCAGTGTAGCGCCATAACCGTCTTCTGTGCATTCGCAAGCTGTATTTGAAATGCAAATTGCCTGTGATATCATTTTCCCTGCTAAGCCCACCAGGAACATTCGAATTTATGCCACCGGGCCTGCGAATAGAATCTGATGCTTCCAGCAAATTGAACATTGACTAAACTGACGTTTTTGGCCAGGCCGTTTGGGAAATAATCTTAACAATGTTTGAACAATTTCCTAACGAATTCTGAGTTCAGTGGAATATGACAGCATTGTAAACTATTCTCCACTAGCCTAAGGTATGAAATACAGTGTAGTGTTTTCCATCAATTAAGGTGTGTATCTCTAAAACATTTGACGGCATTATGGACGAGGAGGGAGCACCTCTAGGATATAAGCTTTCGATTTTTCATTAAAGCGTTTGCCGCAGGGACTTAGAAAGTAGCCTGATCCTTCTCACAGTTCCTATAGCCAGCCCTTGTCTATAAAGTTCAAAATGTCGTCAAACACACCAGATTGTGAGTCTTAAAGACCCAGGAAAGCAGACCAGTAGTGCCTATAATTGCATCTTAGGCAAGAGGGTCTATATCGAGATCTTTAATAATAACAAGTGTTACAACAGGGGGACTCTGTAAGAAGTATACACGCAGGCTGATGTACAACTAACACAATAGACTGGATATACTTACTTACAATAGATTACTTCGATATCATATCGTCGAAGAAAATCTATTATCAAATGAATTTATTTGTAAAAGGTCCCCCGAGATGACTCTTCTTTTGAGCAAAGATGATATTGAAATCCAATATCGTGTAATGTTTTCAATCTTCCTAGTTGACAATGGAGCTCTGGCCTGCATCTCTCTGATAGTTTCAATGGACTTACAAGATTTGATCTATCACACACGTAATTTATGACTGGAGTATAATGGCAGAGTATGGGTTAGTACCACCTTCATAATTCACAGACAACTGCCAGATGCTCTAAAGTGCTTTCACATGTCAAAAGCACTATCAAATTCCTTCTCAAATTAATGCAAATAATCAAGAAGTACAGGCATTCCAAAACGCTTCTCATTGTGTAAGTAATTGCACTTTGTAAAGATTGTAGTGTGTTTACATTGTGGACAAGTAATTCAAACTAAAATTCAAACTTGAGTGCTGGAAGTTCACACAAATAAATTAATTATATGAGTCCTGAATAAATAGGATTTAATCATGCCAACCAATTTGGAGGAGTACTGAACAAAATAAAAGAGAAGCTTGAGGCAAGAAGGGGACCTGATAGAACCACATGGTCCAATGAAACTGCTGATAAGAGAGGGTCCAATAGAACTGCTGATAAGAGAGGGTCCAGTGGATTTGCTGATAAGAGAGGGACCAATGGAACTGCTGATAAGAGAGGGTCCAATGGAACTGCTGATAAGAGAGGGTCCAATGGAACTGCTGATAAGAGAGGGACCAATGGAACTGCTGATAAGAGAGGGTCCAATGGAACTGATGATAAGAGAGGGTCCAATAGAACAGCTGATAAGAGAGGGACCAATGGAACTGCTGATAAGGGAGGGTCCAATGGAACTGCTGATAAGGGAGGGTCCAATTGAACTGCTGATAAGAGAGGGTCCAATGGAACTGATGATAAGAGAGGGTCCAATAGAACTGCTGATAAGAGAGAGACCAATGGAACTGCTGATAAGAGAGGGTCCAATGGAACTGCTGATAAGGGAGGGTCCAATGGAACTGCTGATAAGGGAGGGTCCAATGGAACTGCTGATAAGAGAGGGTCCAATGGAACTGCTGATAAGAGAGGGTCCAGTGTATTTGCTGATAAGAGAGGGACCAATGGAACTGCTGATAAGAGAGGGACCAATGGAACTGCTGATAAGGGAGGGTCCAATGGAACTGCTGATAAGAGAGGGTCCAATGGAACTGCTGATAAGAGAGGGTCCAGTGGATTTGCTGATAAGAGAGGGTCCAATGGAACTGATGATAAGAGAGGGTCCAATGGAACTGCTGATAAGGGAGGGTCCAATGGAACTGCTGATAAGAGAGGGTCCAATGGAACTGCTGATAAGAGAGGGTCCAGTGGATTTGCTGATAAGAGAGGGACCAATGGAACTGCTGATAAGAGAGGGACCAATGGAACTGCTGATAAGGGAGGGTCCAATGGAACTGCTGATAAGAGAGGGTCCAATGGAACTGCTGATAAGAGAGGGTCCAGTGGATTTGCTGATAAGAGAGGGTCCAATGGAACTGATGATAAGAGAGGGTCTAATAGAACTGCTGATAAGAGAGGGTCCAGTGGATTTGCTGATAAGAGAGGGTCCAGTGGATTTGCTGATAAGAGAGGGTCCAATGGAACTGATGATAAGAGAGGGTCTAATAGAACTGCTGATAAGAGAGGGTCCAGTGGATTTGCTGATAAGAGAGGGTCCAATGGAACTGCTGATAAGAGAGGGTCCAATGGAACTGCTGATAAGAGAGGGTCCAATGGAACTGATGATAAGAGAGGGTCCAATGGAACTGATGATAAGAGAGGGTCCAATAGAACTGCTGATAAGAGAGGGTCCAGTGGATTTGCTGATAAGAGAGGGACCAATGGAACTGCTGATAAGAGAGGGTCCAATGGAACTGCTGATAAGAGAGGGTCCAATGGAACTGCTGATAAGAGAGGGTCCAATGGAACTGTGACAAGAACCACTAGTTATTTTTACTACAGTAGTTCTAATCATTTCAAATTTGGTAAGTAAAATAATAATGAGAATACTACAGCATAGACAGTAATACATGCGGTTACATTTACTCACTGCAGATATGCAGAATATTCTGTAAAGTAGCTTTTAAGAAGAGAAATGTTAGCGAGAGAAAAAAGCCAATAGGCCTTAGGGTACGTACACACTGATATATTATTACTAACTTTTTTCTATTTTTTATATGTGTGTGCCTATTTCACAGGCTTGAGTTATGCACAAAGTATATTTGGTGGATGAATGTAGTGAAATTAAAACGTAATATATAATTGTAAATAAGGTACTATATATATCAAAGATAATTTCCATTTGACCAAAGTGAAATTGAATTTGACCCCAGTAAATTTAAATGTGGAATAGTACGAATAACTTGTGGAATAGTATAGCTTACTCTACTAACAATAAGCAATACTAACAAATATCTAATTTATTAATAAAACTAATCTGTATAATATTATTAGATAAATGAATAGAATATAGATATATACTTGCTCTGCATATTTTAATTAATTATACTCTTCATCTAAAATATACTACCAACACACGCTAAATTGTTCCAATATTTCCATTGAAACAATAAAGTACAAACTCTGATAATAAAAACGATTTATTAGATATCCAGGAAATAAAAATACGGAAAAAATGAACCGGAAAAAACTTTTTGGATAACTAAAAAATTGGGAATGTTATTTTTTTCCGGATTTATTTGTTATCCGTTTTTTTCTAATTAATCATTTTTTCATGAAATTGAATCCTGTCTTAAATGCTATAGTTTAATTTTTTTAAGCATAATAGACAAATACACTGGATAATTTTCGGATCTTAAAAAATATGGATAATCGTTACCGGTGGTTGTGAAGTTTACAGTGATTAAAAAAAGACTGGTTTTCAGTATATGTTACCATATTTGTGTGTATGTAATTACTGAATGCGTAACCAACGGACTAACTAACACACTTAATTACTACTAACTAATTATAGGTAATAACTTAGTTTATTAAGTATTGGAATGATAAATATTTTCTTATATCAAATTTTATTTCACTTGGATCAAATTGAAATTCACTAGGATCAAGATCTAAATCATTTGAATCAAATAGAACTGTAAAATGTATAGATGAAATAGCGAAATATTATTCAAGTTAATTTCCCAATTCTTTTGTAAACAGAATTTTGAAATACTCTTATGAGTTTTTTGCCTGCGTATATCGTATTGAATATCTTTGATTGCACTAAATAATGTTGAAAATACAAACCACGACTAAAGATTCATGTTCATCCTCAGTTTTTTCCTTTGAAATCAAATGAATAAAAGCTTTTGAGAGGAGGAAATTAAGCAAAGATTTCAAAGAGTTAGAGCACGACTTCTATTTGCAGGCTTGGATTTCAAATGATAATAAAATGAAAAGCAAATAAAGTATCCTAACCACCGTTCCATTTGTTCTATCAACGCCTACTTATTTCTCAGAACATACCTATTTAGCTGTCGGCTAAACCATCTTTTACCTGCACCATTTAAGATGTTAAAGCTCTACCTCACCAAAACCTCAACATTATTCACTTTATTATATTAAGGTGCATTCACGAATATGTTAAATGCTAGTGTGGCAAAATAGATAGAGGCCATTGCAGCGAATTGAGTAGCAATAGTTTTGTGAGCTCTCAAATGCCTCGCTAGGAATAACTGTTAGTTAGAGTGTACAACTGGGAATGCTTCTGGAATCGAAAAAGAGAAATATTGCAAGCCATTCTACGGAATGATCTGCAGATACTTTATATACCGATGCTATCGGCTCCAATGCATTCAAACTGTTTGTATAGAAATGCATTTTATGTAGAAACTAATGCAGTTAAAACACAGAATTGAACGTTGATACAAATTACTGCATATGTACTGGCGTGTAGTTTGGATTTAACCTCTAAGAACAATATCGCAAGTATTAGTTACTTCAGCCTCTGAATTTCTGGAACATTTCATTAAATCCTTCATTTCAAAAAAGTTGAAGCCAATTACAATTATTTACACGATCACATTATTTGAAAATAAGCCTTGTGCATAAATAAAATGAAAAATAGATATACTAACACAATTTTGATATCACAATACAATAGCAGATAAGGAAAAATAGAACATTATTTCATTTTAGAATAAAATAGTTAAAAGTAGTGCTTTGACATGTCACATTATTTAGTCACAATGTTATTTAGTTACAATGACTACCTCCTTTGCATGACTATGACTACAGTACCATGGGACTGCTAAATAGGATTAATAAACTTACTTTTAACTAACTAAGAGACGAGACTCAAGAGAAATACTTGTATAAACTATAACAAATTATAGTGAGTTATGAGATTGGTAAAATAAAGTACAAATGATGAGATCCAGTATAGTGAATCATCCTGATTAGTAGAGTCCTGAGTAATGAGCTATCCTGTATAATGAACATATTTTCTTTAGTCTGCCATGTAATGGCCATCAGTTTTCTATGCATCTATTGAAACCCACCCATATAATGAATTAAACTCTATCCCCACTGTAGTTCATTATAGAGGAGATATGAGTATCGGTACAACTCCTCTATAATGAACTCCTGTACAGTGAACCATCCTGTACAGTAGAACCCTGTATAGTGCACTTACCTCTAGTGACCATATTTAGTCTTTTCTGTCACGAATATTCGTAAGTTTTTCTATGACTCTCTATATAGTAAATTAGTTATGTTTCATAAAAGAGGATTTCTACCAGTGTAACTCCTCTATAATGAAGTCATGTGTAGTGAACCATCCTGATTTTTAAGAGTTCTGAGAAATGAAAAATGTTGTATAGTGAATCTATTTGACAAATAAAGAAAATATTTTGTATTGTCTGCAATGGAAAGTCCAGTTTTCTATACATCACTTGAGTCCTTTATAATGAAGTAGGCTCCATATAGTGAACTACCCGCGCAAAAAATGGATATTCCCAAAACCTTCTCGGAATATTCCCAAGGAATATTCCATGATGATCATTTCTTGATATTCAGGGAATACAGTTTTTTGACACTTTTATGGAATAGTCCCATAAATCACAAGGGAAAATCTAGGGAATCAAGGAAACGAAGTTCAATGGAATAATGAAGGAATGCCAATGGAATAAGACATCCAAAGTAAGAGGGAATATTGAAGGAATACCTGTGGAATAAGACAACTAAAGGAAGAGGGAATATTGAAGGAATACCTATAGAATGAGACATCCAAAGTAAGAGGGAATATTGAAGGAATACCTATGGAATAAGACAACTAAAGGAAGAGGGAATATTGAAGGAATACCTATAGAATGAGACATCCAAAGTAAGAGGGAATATTGAAGGACAACCTATGGAATAAGACAACTAAAGGAAGAGGGAATATTGAAGGAATACCTATGGAATGAGGCATCCAAAGTAAGAGGGAATATTGAAGGAATACCTATGGAATAAGACAACTAAAGGAAGAGGGAATATTGAAGGAATACCTATGGAATAAGTAAACTAAAGGAAGAGGGAATATTTAGGGATTACCCATGGAATAAGTCATCCAAAGGAAGAGGGAATATTGGAGGAATACCTATGGAATAAAACATCCAAAAGAAGAGGCCACGATGAAGGAATATCAATGGAATAAGTAATTCAAAAGGAGGGAATAAATGAAACTAAATAACTTAGACTACGAGTGGCCGTGTAACACTAATTACTTGAGTGCATAGCTCAATTGTCACATAGCTACACACCAAGAAGTGTACCGTGAACTTTGTTTTAAAAATCTACGAATATTAAAACTTAAATTTCAGGACACATTATTTAAATCTAGGTATTTTCACAATTGCCTCTTTGTACTGGTATGGAATGAAAGAAGCTAAACATACGTCAATCATTTTATTAAAATATCAAATCGCACATGATTTAGAAAGGGCTTAAATTAATTAAACATAAATTAATTCCTGTGTAACTTTTTTACATGTTATAAAGGCTCAATCTATTAGCTGTCAGTAATTTTCACTCGGTATTTATCACTTATTCTATGCGCCATGGTTGTACTTTTCACTTGCAAAGTTTTCAATTTTTAGTTAAGAAAGTCTCACAGGTTTCATTCACCATCACCTTCTCATTTTCCTCTTCCATCTGTTAATGCAGTCAACACTCAACAGTGCTATCGTCTCTTTTTGCAAAATTATTGACCACTACAATCGATTTGTGGTAGCGTAGCTTACATGTGCCACTTTCCTGTGTGACAACTATATAGTACAAAGTCTTTTGTATTTGGTTCTTTACTTAAGGAGGAGCAAATTTATTCAATCGAACAATTAATTTTGTCATTAATCTTAAATTCCTTCATATTGAATATAGTGGTGTCAGTGCAGCTATAGTTTTAGAGCAAGCGCTTCATACTATATAGTACACACAATGAAATGAATAGGACATGTCTCTAGATTTGTAACTTCTTAGCCACCATATTGCCCGAAACTGTGATAGTAGTACCTACGGAGAAATAAAATAATTAGTCATCATTTATCAATAACCTGTATTCAATTAGTTAATCCATAAATTAAATAAAAACCTAAGTGAAATTATTCTTTCCAATTTTGAAAGAGGAAAAACTAGATCTTAAAGGGAATATAGATTTAGATAAGAAAAAAGTTTTGAGAAACAATATGGGTAAAAAAATAAAAAAATTCAAATATAAGTAAAACAAGAATGAACGAAGAAAAGCTACTATGAATATTTTTAACACTGAAAACCATTATTGGCACTTTTAAAATTTTACTATTAAACTCTAATCAGTTAAAGAACAGGTCACTGAAGAAATAATTTTATGAAATTTTATATTTCACTTACAGAGGCTAGAGAATGTGTATTGTTTAACCTAGGTTATAGCTAAATATTAATAAACATATCATAATATAAATTAACATAGTGAATCCATTTACAATCAAAGTATAAACTAAGTATACATATGAATAGTTATAGGCCTACAAACTGAAATAGTACGGTAAAGATAGCTAGGGTAAGTAGGGTCACGCAGGTATATTACGGCACTTTTAATTTTTAATTGCGTTCTTCTCAAGAGAGTCTAAAAACATTCTGAACCGAAATAACATTAAAATGTTGCATAGCTATCAAAAGAAGCTTAGTGCATGCTATAATTTGTTAATCTAAGTTTTTAACGTGTGTTTTGAAGCTATGATGTGTATGTTGTTAGAGGCCGCAGTTAGTTAGTGTACCGCAATTTAACTACTTGACCCTACTCTTATTCCGTTATCACCAAATATAAATATTTAACTTTAAACAAAAATTTAAAATAGTTGAGTGATATCTGATGTTGATAAAATATAAACAATGGTGTACATTCGTTAAACATTTGCAATCACAATACTAACCTCTTTTTTTCTTGAATTGACACTAACTTAACTACTGTCTCTTATAGCCCGTCTATAACGTCTGAACTGCACTGCTGCAAGGCGAAAACTAAATTGGATAAAAATTATTCTGGGTACCTGATTCGCAACTTTTACTAGTTTCGGATTTCATAAAAACGAAATAATTAATTTTTGTAGGTACTACTAATTTCTAATAGGGAGCCAGCATTTAATTTGCTCATCTGAAACTCTATTCATTTAGATCGAAATTTTTAATTCACTTGGTGGTTTAGTATCTGCTTAAGAACAAAATGCCATATCGATGACGTTTTGAAATACAAGAGACTGGAAGAAGCAACCAGAAAGGAAATTGAATTCCTCATCAGAAGTCAGTGACAATGCTCATGGATGCAGAAAAGCTCTGTGAAAGAGTTTTGTATGAATGAAAGATGAAAATGGAAGGACATACCAAACACGGAAATCTAACACCTCATAGACATAGTTGAAGAGCTCAACTCTTGCGCTATCTTTTAAATTTACAAGTAGCGTTAAAAATTATATATATGATAAAAATTAGAAGAGAACATTTGAAATCTAAATTACAACAGTTCATCTTACAAACCCACGTTTCTTTGTTTTCAAATTAGACAACCAAATTCTAAGGAAATAGAAAAAATCATCGTTCGATTCAATTGACATTCCTTTGTTGTTTGAAATACATATTTTAAATTTCCCATCTTCCAGAAACATTCCTTCATATTACCCAATGGGATATATTCCTTATCAAAAATATTGAAATAGTTCCAGGGATATTCAAAAGTATTTCAGGAAGTAAAATTTTTCATTCGATTCCTGTTACATTCCGTCATTGTTTCACTAAGAATACTGTAGATCCCAAATGTTCCAGGGATATTCCTTCGTTTTATTTTTGGGAATACTATTATACGTAACTAGCTTGATAATTCTTGGAATATTTATGGGATATTCAGAATGGAATACTATCAAAAATATATATTCCAAGAATATTCCAATTTGTTTCGCATGGAATACTATAAAAATATGATATTCCCTGAATATCCTAGGATGATATCTGACCGAATACTGTAACTCTCCAATATTCCTGGAACATTCCCTCGTATAAGAATTTGAATACTATCCAATATAATTGTTACAGGAATATCCCTTCTTCATCAAACTGTGAGTACAGATTAGGAGGGAATATTGTAGATATTAAGGGAATATCCCAGGCATAAAACCTTCTTGCCCGGGTAGTATCAGTCCATCACGTGCTCTGACAACACAATGAATATAGTAAGTCTTTAAGAAAAGAGATTCAACAGCTAGTATGAGTTCATTAAAATGGATTCATAGTGATAAGAAAAATGTATTGTATTTTGGTAACAAAGAAATAACCGTAGATAGTATCTGTTTTAATTGTTATATATTCACATCCATGTAAATTTCAAGTATTCCAATTAAAAATTAATTAATCCATAACATTAAAATTTTTACTACCTACAGAAAATAATCACATTTTCTCTAACTTTAAATATAAAATTTAATACAAAAAAAAACATATATATCAAAATACATTAAAATTGATTTGAATTAATAATATATGATCTTAATGTAAATCAATACATATTACATAATTACGTTATCAATGTATGGTTTTCAAACATATTACTTAAATAAACATAGAAACTACTATGTTTCACAGGAAAGTAAATAATATAAATCCAATAGAGCTATCAATTACGCGACAAAAATAGACTCTACGATAAAAAGTTCCGCCAGATATATCGTATACTTCCCACATCACCCTGTATATTAGTACACACTGTGTATTGTCTGTATACCAATACACACTGTGTATTGTCTGTATACCAATACACACTGTGTATTGTCTATATACTAATAAACAGTGTATATTGTCTGTATACCAATACACAGTGTGTATTGTCTGTATACCAATACACACTGTGTATTGTCTGTATACCAATACACACTGTGTATTGTCTGTATACTAATAAACAGTGTGTATTGTCTGTATACCAATACACAGTGTGTATTGTCTGTATACCAATACACACTGTGTATTGTCTGTATACCAATACACACTGTGTATTGTCTGTATACCAATACACAGTGTGTATTGTCTGTATACCAATACACAGTGTGTATTGTCTGTATACCAATACACACTGTGTATTGTCTGTATACCAATACACACTGTGTATTGTCTATATACTAATAAACAGTGTGTATTGTCTGTATACCAATACACAGTGTGTATTGTCTGTATACCAATACACACTGTGTATTGTCTGTATACCAATACACACTGTGTATTGTCTGTATACCAATACACAGTGTGTATTGTCTGTATACCAATACACACTGTGTATTGTCTGTATACCAATACACACTGTGTATTGTCTGTATACCAATACACACTGTGTATTGTCTGTATACCAATACACACTGTGTATTGTCTGTATACCAATACACACTGTGTATTGTCTGTATACCAATACACACTGTGTATTGTCTGTATACCAATACACACTGTGTATTGTCTGTATACCAATACACAGTGTGTATTGTCTGTTTATCTGTACACTAATACACACTGTGTATTGGACTGCATAGTGTATACTACTAAATAAACACTGTATTTTCCCTACACACTAATACACAGTATTTGTCTGTTGGTTACTCTGTCCTATACACTAATTATGAAAAATGTTACGCTTCATCATTTAAGATACGATTAAATTCCATGACAAAAATAATTTTCCAAATAGCAGAAAAATAACCAATCTGGATAACAAAATTTGTCGGGTAGCTCACTAGTCTTAAAAATTAGGCAAAACTTAACGACTATTGTGATATATTACAGTACATAATTACCTAATTAGTAGGGCATTATAAAGAGAAGTTTAAAGAGAAAAGGATAGAGTAATATTTAGAGATGCGAATTAAATACACGATAAGAATTTCAACAGTTAGTTATTAAAAAATAATCAAAATATGAAGATTAATGTATTTTAATATTTTGATGCAGTTTTTAATAAAAACCTATTGAAATAACCATTCGGTATTTAATTTTTAACAGGTAGTTGATATGTATACTTTACATATTATTATAGGAGAAAATATTTTCATCAGTGTTTTCATGGTAATAATGCGTCTGTTGTACATTATGATCAATAACATTAGAAAGAAACGATATCAGTTTTTAACTTTGCCTTAGGGTTAAAGTGGGTTGTCTCACCCCACTTAATCCCATAAAAACCAACACACGGCTGAACCAACCTCCCCTAAAAATCAATGGCAATAACAACCCTAATGAACAGGAGACACTGGGGTTGAACAGGAGACACTGGGGTAAAAATGGAACATTTGCTGTAAAGTAGAGTATGTCATTAATAATAAATACAGAAAATGTCATCAATATTAAAGCAAAGAAAAAGACACGACAAAGTAAATAGGAACACTAACACAAGGAAAAGAATCAAGAAACCACGAAGTGTATGTATTATAACTTTAGGGCAATATTTTCCATTCTAAACAAGAAGGATAGAGATTATTAGAGTGATGGTGCAGCATAATTACAAAGTAAAAAGAGAGCATTGATTGTTTTATAGTGACTAATTATATTCAAATGAGTTCATTTCTACAGCAATTAATGAACATCGATAATGAAACTCGAGAGTTCGCATTATTTACAATTCATTAAATAATATCCAAACTTTAAACGTTCATATAGTCAATTTGCTCTTCATTTACGTACTCCATTAAATCTGTAGAAAGTATGTTCTAAGAATAGCAGTTTATATTAATTCCTAAGGTTGAATTTCGCCATAGAAACGCAAATTGATGCGGAGTATCTAAAGAGAAATAGAAAATATCTGCTACTAATTAAAATAACAAGGAAAACCCTCACATCTATTTTGAGAGACGGTACAGTATTTAGAGTAAAACACTTGATACAGTACAGAATATGGGGGAAAATAGGCATTAATTCATAAGATGTATAGGATAGCAATGCAGAATGTAGATCACTCAGAAGCACCTCTAACTAAAAAGCAGTACTAGTGAGCAACATTAACAGATATTAGCGTTAAATAAAACACATACATAGAGGTGCAATCCTTTATTGTCTTTCAAAATCGATTTCATTCTCAGTTTAATGAAGTGACTGAATGTGATCACGAGAGCGATAACAATTGGAAACTGTGCCAATTGCAATCAATTTTATGAATGCATGTATAAAATAAAATATATTTGCATCAAACTATATCCATTATATAACATAACTTCGTTTATTTAATAAAAAACCCTGCATATATATACTATTTTAAGGTCACAATTCGACACAGTAACTACAGAATATGGAACACGTAGGCAGTGACATAGACCCTATGTGTAGGTAACCCGTGGACCCATTATTAAGTTTTTCCCCAACTAATTACCCATGCAAACAATGCTATACTACAGGGAGACATGAACAAAATGAAGTAATGTACCATTGCTACATCTGTACCATTGCTACATCTTTGTTAAATCTGTACCATTGCTACATCTATACCATTGCTACATCTGTAACATTGCTACATCTGTAACATTGCTACATCTATACCATTGCTACATCTGTACCATTGCTACATCTATACCATTGCTACATCTATACCATTGCTACATCTGTAACATTGCTACATCTATACCATTGCTACATCTGTACCATTGCTACATCTGTACCATTGCTACATCTGTAACATTGTTACATCTGTACCATTGATACATCTGTACCATTGCTACATCTGTACCATTGCTACATCTGTACCATTGTTACATCTGTACCATTGTTACATCTGTACCATTGATACATCTGTACCATTGTTACATCTGTACCATTGCTACATCTGTACCATTGTTACATCTGTACCATTGTTACATCTGTACCATTGTTACATCTGTACCATTGTTACATCTGTACCATTGATACATCTGTACCATTGCTACATCTGTACCATTGCTACATCTGTACCATTGCTACATCTGTACCATTGCTACATCTGTACCATTGCTACATCTATACCATTGCTACATCTATACCATTGCTACATCTGTACCATTGCTACATCTGTACCATTGTTACATCTGTAACATTGCTACATCTGTAACATTGCTACATCTGTAACATTGCTACATCTATACCATTGCTACATCTGTACCATTGCTACATCTGTAACATTGCTACATCTATACCATTGCTACATCTGTACCATTGCTACATCTGTACCATTGCTACATCTGTACCATTGCTACATCTGTACCATTGCTACATCTGTACCATTGCTACATCTGTACCATTGCTACATCTGTACCATTGCTACATCTGTACCATTGCTACATCTGTACCATTGTTACATCTGTACCATTGTTACATCTGTACCATTGCTACATCTGTACCATTGCTACATCTGTAACATTGCTACATCTGTACCATTGCTACATCTGTACCATTGCTACATCTGTACCATTGCTACATCTGTACCATTGCTACATCTGTACCATTGCTACATCTATACCATTGCTACATCTATACCATTGCTACATCTGTAACATTGCTACATCTATACCATTGCTACATCTGTACCATTGCTACATCTGTACCATTGCTACATCTGTACCATTGTTACATCTGTAACATTGTTACATCTGTACCATTGTTACATCTGTACCATTGCTACATCTGTACCATTGCTACATCTGTACCATTGTTACATCTGTACCATTGTTACATCCGTACCATTGCTACATCTGTACCATTGTTACATCTGTACCATTGCTACATCTGTACCATTGCTACATCTGTACCATTGCTACATCTGTACCATTGCTACATCTGTACCATTGCTACATCTGTACCATTGCTACATCTGTACCATTGCTATATGTTGAGTGCATTGCAGTACAGTCTGTGCCATTGCTTCTTCTGTTACTTCATTACATAAGTAATGTTTAATGTACCATATTGTATTAACTTCTAAACATTGAAGAGCACCATTAGCCACTACACACACTAACAAACTGTGTACATATGAGTGTAACATTACACTAGAATGATTATTACTTATTGTTCAATCTCTGGGTCATAAAAGTCATTCCATCATTTCAAGTACGTTTCTTATTATGAAGTGATATATAGAGTTCACTAGTTAAAAATTTATTGTACTGCTAAAATGAACTCGGCAAAATATTGAATATTTATCTATTCTAATCAATAAAAACTAGAATAACTATCATCATAGCTAAAATGGCTGTAGTTTCAATTCCATCACTGGAAATAGTTGAATCTATTAAGTACAGATATGGTCATTTCTTTTCTCCATAGTTAGCAATATATCCTTGTTCCACTTTAAACCAACAAAAACAATAGTGTTATTATTTCTAATTTCCGTACCAATTACCCGATCCCTCATTTCACCTAAAGAAGAAGATTTACTCTGCAATTTTCTACCGGAAATGCTGTGAAGGAAAGGCACCAGAAATTAGTATCACTTGCACATGTTCAACTGCACATTAGTAACTTGCAGCACTCCAATTCCAAAGTTTCCATTATTGGCATCTGACAATGCACACATTGTTGTCATTTCAAACTAAAATCCAAATATCTTTTTTCGGCGCATTAAACTTTCTTCTCATTGTTAAATATAAGTTGAGCCAAAGTGTAGATGTCCATTAAAACTTTACCGAAGCATCCTGCCTACTGTTCTTTTGTATCAGATACACTGAAATGATCTTCAATGTAACATCTTCAAAGTCCTTTGTACTGAAAATACTCCCCCCACCCTCCACTTCTCAATCATTTCACTCCTCCATCAGTTTACACCCTATAATTATCACCTAAAACTGTTATTACATATATTTCCCTTTCTTTTTTCAATCTTTCTTTACTTCCTCCTATTTCCATTCCTTTCTTCTCACACCTCCACTTCTTCCTCCTCACACCTCCACTCCTTCCTTCTCACACCTCCACATCTTCCTCACCCAAACCTCCATTCCTTCCACCTCACACCTCCACTCCTTCCTCCTCACACCTCCATTCGTTCCACCTCCACTTCCCCATCACATTGGAGTGCAGGTAGCTTTTCAATTACCACAGACAAAGCATGTAAATGGCATAAAAAATCAATTAGAGAGAGCTGTTTCGGCATAATTAGAGAGATTTTTTCAGTCTTCCCTAACCACTGAGTGACCGGCTAAACACTTCCGTCCCTCTGAGACTATATTAAATACTATCATCATCTTTACAAACTGCCTCAGTTAATGCGATAGGCAATGGGCTGCTTTTAATTGGATGTGGCTGATGCGAAAAATGCTCAAATGCATGGGTTGCACACAGAAATGGGTTGATAGTCTGATTGCAATGGGTTGCAGATAGAAATGGGTTGATAGTCTGATTGCAACGGGTTGCACACATAAATGGGTTGATAGTCTGATTGCAACGGGTTGCAGATAGAAATGGGTTGATAGTCTGATTGCAACGGGTTGCACACAGAAATGGGTTGATAGTCTGATTGCAACGGGTTGCACACATAAATGGGTTGATAGTCTGATTGCAACGGGTTGCACACAGAAATGGGTTGATAGTCTGATTGCAATGGGGTGTTCATTTTTGTCATGCTAACCCATTAGCATCGATAATTCGCAGTTATACGATGAGAAAAATACTATACGTAAAATATCAGTTCGAGTTTTATAATAGTAGAAAATATGAAATCCATTAATAACGTAAAGATAGGTCTTCATTATTTGTTTTAAGGGATTACTCATAATATTAATTAATCTAAGGATACGGAAGAGAACAATTGACAATTTTATGACCTTATTTAAAATATGTAATTACTAATAACTCTGACATTTACAATAACTGAATGAAGAGCTGAATAGGACTCTCGTAGCTATAAAACAATAGACAGACTCGTCAGAAGTCCTACATATGAGCTGTAGGACAGTGATCGAATCCTTCCTGTTTCCAATTAAAAAGGACTCGCATTATTTGGTGTCCATGAAACAGATGTGGAGTTGAAAAAGGCATTTCCCTGATTAATTTGCTAGTCGCGCATCAAGGGGGTGAGTTACGAATCATCGGTCGGTTTCACATTTTAATATTAGTTATTATATCGTTAATAATTATTATATCCTTTTTCTTATATGACCGAAGATGTGAAACCGACTGATAATTCGTAACTGACCCTATCAATTCATACTATGAGAACAGTTACCTTACGAGGAATGAATAACTGTAAATTCTCTCACAATAAACATGTATGTGCTTTCACATCCATTTTATGTGTAATCCTCAATAAAAAAAGTAATGCTTCAATCAATGGAGAGAAAAAAACTGAATGAAAATATCAATTAAAGCATCTACAGTCTATATTCGAAACATTAAATCATAATGACGGAAAATTATATTTTGTAAAGATTATAATATTCCACGATCTATTATAACTCAATTTAATATTTTATCTAATTAATATACTTTGGAAATAATTAAAAGAACGATTAATTAATACTTAATTGATATTATAATAGAATAATTCGTGAACCATAATTTGATAAACTATTATGAATATTATAGTCATAAGAACGGTGACACTGTAACTGCAATGAATTAACACTGTAACTGTAATAAATTAACACTGTAACTGCAATGAATTAACACTGTAACTGTAATGAATTAACACTGTAACTGTAATAAATTAACACTGTAACTGCAATGAATTAACACTGTAACTGTAATGAATTAACACTGTAACTGTAATAAATTAACACTGTAACTATATGTACAGTGATATAAACTGTACCAACATTAAGACTCTTTGCATACAGTGCTGGTCAGAATTATTGGCATAGCACTATCTTTTCTCTCTCTTTTTTTATCGCAAGCTATTGAACATAAATAAAAAATAATGTTTTATCAATAATTATGACGCCTATAAAATATATTCAATAAATATTGGCACATTATTATGTAGATTACTAAACACAAAATAAAAATAACATAGAAATAAAATATTTGAACTGTATAAAAGTTGCCCTAAAGCACTGTATCTACACTATACAGTATATCGCTGTATTATCTACACTATACAGTATATCGCTGTATTATCTGATGTTCTACACCATTATTAATTATAGAGAAAAATTAAGTGGCTCTCGAAAAAAATAAACAAGTGAAATACTTTGAAGCAGACAGAAATATGTGTTACACTCTGTGTGTTAAATGCCACTCTTCCATGTATACTCTGTGTGTTAAGTACACAAGCTTACCTGTATACTCTGTGTGTTAAGTGCCACTCTTCCCTCTATACTCTGTGTGTTAAGTGCCACACTTCCCTGTATACTCTGTGTGTTAAGTGCCACTCTTCCCTGTATACTCTGTGTGTTAAGTGCCACACTTCCCTGTATACTCTGTGTGTTAAGTGCCACTCTTCCCTGTATACACTGTGTGTTAAGTGCCACTCTTCCCTGTATACACTGTGTGTTAAGTGCCACTCTTCCCTGTATACTCTGTGTGTTAAGTGCCACTCTTCCCTGTATACTCTGTGTGTTAAGTGCCACTCTTCCCTGTATACTCTGTGTGTTAAGTGCCACACTTCCCTGTATACTCTGTGTGTTAAGTGCCACTCTTCCCTGTATACACTGTGTGTTAAGTGCCACTCTTCCCTGTATACACTGTGTGTTAAGTGCCACTCTTCCCTGTATACTCTGTGTGTTAAGTGCCACTCTTCCCTGTATACTCTGTGTGTTAAGTGCCACACTTCCCTGTATACTCTGTGTGTTAAGTGCCACTCTTCCCTGTATACTCTGTGTGTTAAGTGCCACTCTTCCCTGTATACTCTGTGTGTTAAGTGCCACTCTTCCCTGTATACTCTGTGTGTTAAGTGCCACTCTTCCCTGTATACTCTGTGTGTTAAGTGCCACTCTTCCATGTATACTCTGTGTGTTAAGTACACAAGCTTACCTGTATACTCTGTGTGTTAAGTGCCACTCTTCCCTGTATACTCTGTGTGTTAAGTGCCACTCTTCCCTGTATACTCTGTGTGAAAGCTAAGGCAATTTATAACAACAGAAGCGGGGTGTACTTAAGTAAAACAGGCTTCACAAAATTAAAATGCTAAAAGCCAAGAGGTGAAGAAACAATGAAGCAAAAGCTTTTAGAACTTTTAAAACATTAAAATATCAGGAATAAATAAATGTGAATATTCAAATATGTCTGCTTTAATAACTAATTAACTCATCGACTTTAAATACTAAATAAAACCATCAAACAGTTTATTAGAATAATAACCACTACCTACCTGTACTGAATTTGTCTGTTGACAAATAATATTACGGGTACATTTCCAGCTGAAAAATTAATGAAAAACTAGAAATAATTCTTTGAATGCTGTGGATTATCCCAAGGTTTGGTGCAGTGGAGTCTCTTTCAGTGTAAAAACCACGCTCCTTTTGTTCTTTCTTTCTATTCATGCTTTGCATTGAAGTATATGCACCTGCGCATGCAGCCTGTTCATGATTTACAACTATTTTCATGCGAATAAAAGACTCAGATGAATGAAAGAGAAACGATGTGTTCGAAATAAAATAGCTAAGTGAAAGTGTCATTGAATAAAATGAAAATGTCAATGAGAACAAATTATGACGCAATAAAATTACAGATTATTGTAAAACATTCTACATCGACCATATATTTGATATATATAATTATAACACGAGTCACTATTGGTATAATTTTCCACTATTTATCTAATTTGTTCACCGTTGGTATATCTACCAATTGTGCATTAGATGCAAATAGTACATTTAAATACAACCAATTGTATAACAATGATGCTACTATTAAGAACAGAGAGAGGTAACTCTTTACTGTACCACTATTTACCACAGCCTGTAAGATTATAACCACTAGCTGTATGTTCTGTTTCAGACTATAGAGGTGGTGAATCTGAACACCTTCCGTAAGACAAACTGTTTGGGTGTGCAATCCCTGCGTCTGATGCAAATGTCTTTCATTTACAGTAATTCACAGGCATTTATATAGAGCCATGGAATCGACTGGCAATTTACCCGCACTGTCAAAAGACCTATTGCAACGCTACTGATTTGGGGATACTTTGTAACACACCAACGCTACTGATTTGGGGATACTTTGTAACACATCAACGCTACTGATTTGGGGATACTTTGTAACACACCAACGCTACTGATTTGGGGATACTTTGTAACACACCAACGCTACTGATTTGGGGATACTTTGTAACACACCAACGCTACTGATTTGGGGATACTTTGTAACACACCAACGCTACTGATTTGGGGATACTTTGTAACACATCAACGCTACTGATTTGGGGATACTTTGTAACACATCAACGCTACTGATTTGGGGATACTTTGTAACACATCAACGCTACTGATTTGGGGATACTTTGTAACACACCAACGCTACTGATTTGGGGATACTTTGTAACACACCAACGCTACTGATTTGGGGATACTTTGTAACACATCAACGCTACTGATTTGGGGATACTTTGTAACACATCAACGCTACTGATTTGGGGATACTTTGTAACACACCAACGCTACTGATTTGGGGATACTTTGTAACACACCAACGCTACTGATTTGGGGATACTTTACTGAAATCATTAGAAATAGCGACCAATAAAGTGGATAATAAAGTGACCTGCAGATAAAATGGATACCAATTGGTATCATGAAAATAGACAACAAAAGACTGGATAGAACAAGAGAAACTTAAATGACGTACATAGACTTATCAAACTTGAACAATCTTATTTCACATCAAAAAATGATTCATTGCTAATTAAATTTGATTGAATAAAAGATATTAATATAACATTATAATTTAATAGCTACTTATATAATATTTATTGAAATCTATTAATTTTCTTTTACATTTTGAAGATTCATTCATCATAGAGTCCTTTCAATGAGTTCTATATTGAATGTGAATTGACTTCATTCTACAGAGTTTGCCTATAGTCACTTCACAGTTTATAAGTTATTAGAAGACCACTGACAAAGATAAACAAGCAAAATAAATTACAAAGCAAGGTTTATTTCAAATTTGATAGTTTAATAATCAAAAAAATATAAATAATAAATAAATATATATTTGTCATTTCATTTCAATTATATTTTGTTTACCTATCTCTGTGAGTTATCTAATAGTGGCTAACTGTTAATAAACTGTGTAATTTCTTCACAATATTATGGCGTGAAAGTTAGAATGGAAGTTAAAAGGCGATGAGATAGAAATCTAATGACTACAAAAACACATTGCAACTCTAGAAAGTTAAAACAATTAAAACTAGAACGGACACATGTAGAACGCATACCTACACAGCCGCTTATGAACTTGATCATCCAATAAACCCTGAGTTATAAATGACCTTGACCTTTGACCCGATCGCTCCCAAAAACTAATCAAATGGTTCCTGGAGGTTGTGTCCAGGAACAGAGCTTGTATCACTTGAAGGGAATTTGTAATAATATCATAATCATTTCATTTATATTCAAAATAATCAAATGACAATAAACAGTCTTGATTATTGTCTATTTTTGTCGATTATTGTCTTGATTATTGACCTATATCTTTAGGGTCGATTAATGTATTATAAACATACATATCTACAAACAAGCAAAAGCTAGATACAACTAAATTATGTGCACTCGGTAGAGCGCATACCTTCGCCGCCGCTGTGACCCGTTCTCTACCAACTGGATAATAACCAATCGTCCCACCATGTTTCAAGCAATATGGGTCAATACTTTTTGAGTTATTGAGTTTTAAATGACCTTGACCTTTGACAGGATCGCTCACAAAATTCTAACAGATGGTACCTGGACATTGACTAATAATTTGTACCATCAAATTTCATACAATTTGGTTGAATACTTTATGAGTTATTGAGTTACAAATGGCCTTGACCTTTGACCTGATCGCTCTCAAAATCTAACAAAATGGTTCCTATATGTTGACCAATCGTCCGACCAAGTTTCATGCAATATAGTTCAATACTTTTTGAGTTATAAATGACCATGACCTTGACATTTGGCCGGGTCACTCCCAAAATTCTACCAGCAGGTCACTGGACATGGACCAATCGTTTCACCAAATTTCAGGTAATTTGGTAGAACACTTTTTCAGTTAAGCGAATAACAAGATGATAAATAAATAAATAAAAAATGACAGTTAAAATATGACCTTCCGCATTCTGCGAAGGCAATAATACACCGGCAATTAACTGACTGAAGTTATTTATTGATGTGGGAATTTGGGGATTAAATGTAAATAGTATTGGAACAGTACTTGACATGTAGAGTGGTATTGGAACAGTACTTGACATGTAGAGTGGTATTGGAACAGTACTTGACATGTAGAGTGGTATTGGAACAGTACTTGACATGTAGAGTGGTATTGGAGCAGTACTTGAGACATGTAGAGTGGTATTGGAATAGTACTTGAGACATGTAGAGTGGTATTGGAACAGTACTTGACATGTAGAGTGGTATTGGAACAGTACTTTACATATAGAGTGGTATTGGAACAGTACTTGAGACAGTAGAGTGGTATTGGAACAGTACTTGACATGTAGAGTGGTATTGGAACAGTACTTGAGACATGTAGAGTGGTATTGGAAGTTTGGAACAGTACTTGACATGTAGAGTGGTATTGGAACAGTACTTGAGACATGTAGAGTGGTATTGGAACAGTACTTGACATGTAGAGTGGTATTGGAACAGTACTTGAGACATGTACTGTAGAGTGGTATTGGAACAGTACTTTGACAGATAATGTTCGTATAGGAATATCAGTTTAATAAGTAGACATAATATTTGGAAGGTCAGAGAAGAGTAAAGTTGTACTCCTACAATTAGTTGTATATAGTGGTATGAAGCATTAATAAAGCTAAAAAATCATACATAGCAAGGTATCTTTATTTCTATCCATTTCCTTATTAACTTCATAATTTTATAGTGATTGTTTTCTGTGTTCAAAAGTGAGTTTCTGTGAAAGAATTTCATGTTATAAATTAACATAAAAATTCATTGTGATATAAATATATAAAGAAAATCACAGGTGTGAAATACTGGAATTAAAACTGATAATGATAAAAAATGTATCAAATAACAACAATTCATATCCCATGCCATTTAAAAGAACACTACCCTGTGCTCTTAGTCTCATCAAACCATTTTAGCATATGCATAAATCAAACTTTACACATAGAAAATATTACTGAGTGAAACATACAGCCACAAAAAAGTATAAAATAAAATAAGAACTGCCGCTATGGACTGCTCTATAATGAATAGATTTGATGAATGATATTCATTTGGAATAGAACATTTTGAAGCACAATAATTTAATTTGATATTAACGTTCTCCGCCTTCCAAATAAAGTCTATAGCCGGAAAAGCAATAAAGAGGTAGATAGAAGGAGTTAATGAATGCCACTTGAGGTAATGGAGAGGCTACTCAACAACAATTATTAGGATGCAAGAAGTAGCCCTGTAGTATAACTACAATTAATTAATTAGTATAATCACCATTACATATCATCAGGATAAGTAATGGTGAGTAGTGCAAGATCTGGGTTATTTAACAGATCCACATGTTCAATTTTTATCGAAAATGTGGGAGCGTTCGATAAGTCAGCATTTACCCTATCTATTCTCGGATGACAATTTTGAGACTTTATAAAAAAGCAAGAAGAATATTAAGTACTAAGCAGAAGTTTAACATGATTGGTATAGTTATGATTGTAGGGCATAAGGAGGAACTAAAATATTGGTTGTTTTCCGCACTTAAAGGAAACTATATTCAGTGAATATTAAATTATAGTGAAATTGCAAAGAGTTTAAACGTTTCGTAGAGATTATGAACAATAAACCTGCCTGAATTAGCATTTGGATTTGTTCTAATATAAATAAGATATAAAAGTATACTCACGGGTCTTTCATGAGGACGTTATTCTTGCTACTCTTGGTCTGCTCCATCTGTGTGACCTGACCGTCAAAGGTAACCGGGAGAGACATGGGCCCATCTAAGAGCTCCCCCGGGTGCAGATCATCCCCATGGTTCTTGAAGTAATCACTCAGAGTATGTCCGGTACTCCGGCGGGATTTGCTTGTAGATTTGGGATGGTTGTAGTATTCTTTTTCTGTTTTCTCCACGTAAGAGCAAACAGTGTGAAGACTAGCAACCAGAACTATAAATGTCAACACCAGAGAACTGGTACAGCTGCCAGCCCACCCTAACATTTTAAGCAGCATCTTCCTCCTGAAAAAGAAAGAATACTTAGATTTATAACCAATAATGTACTCTGAAGCAGAAGCTGAATGATAAAGAACAAAGATGCTTAATATAAATTACTTATCGTCTTCATATACATGAGTTAAGAATTCTAATTTATGTACTGGTGAGTATTTACTTTGTATTTACCATTGACAGTTAAATTAGAATAGCTATCAGTGAAATAAATAGAAACACAATTTGTCCCAATCAATGGTATCTATTTCTCTAGAAGTGACTCCCCCAAAGCAATATGCTACAACAATTTCTCAAAGAGATTCTTCAACACTCCCCACTGCGATGCATGTGTTGCCATGGAGTATCCACGAGCAATTCAAAGTGCAACATTCTAATATAATTCGCAATGCGCAATTCTAGCATCTTTTATCCAATCTGCAGTTTCATTTGAGAGCATCAAAGACGCTTTGTATTCGCACTGGGACTGCAAAAAGAGTTTTAAGACTGGTGGATGGACGTGTGGACACGGCAGTTCATTTCTATCGCCCGAAAGCACGCGACTTTCACGGGTCCTTCTGTAATTCCCAAGATCCACGAACTGCTCTTTGCTCCACAATCAAATTGAAATTATTTTCTTTGGGGGGGACTTTGAAAGGTCGCGTGGAGTGAATACAAATGTAGAGCTTCTCGTCCCCGCAGACGACATTTCATTACATCTTTTGTTCGGAAGCCTCCAGAATTTGTAGGAGAAAATTGCAACATGTGAACACTCGGAGACTCATACTGCCAATTAAGATCAACCGTTTGGTTTGATGACTTCTGCTACAAATTGAAAGAGTACTTTCTTTTGTTTCAAAAAGATTTAATCGAAAAAATGAACTCTATAACTAATTATTTGGTTTAATATTCGAAACAAATATATAATGACAACAGAAATCCTACGAAAATGTAATCCAACTTGAGGCGTATTCCAAACTCTTCAAATAAAGTTATCTCACTATTAATTTTGAGTAAAAGTAGGCAGATAAAATATGAGAATTAGCAGAGATTGCGCGTAAGTTTCGGGGCTGGGCATAGCAATGACTGGAGCATATTTTGAAGAGTTCGAAGATTTTCTGGCTGGAATAAGAGATTTCGAAAGAGCTGCCGGCAACTTTGAGACAAAAGTTGCAGCTCAAATTATGGCAGATGATCGTAGCTAAAGTTTGGAAATGTGAACCTAAGAAATACACGCTCGAATATATTTTAAGAGGGAGAAAATGATTTAGTTTTTTATAGATCAGTAAGTCACATTTCATCAATTGTTATGTGTATTCTATTAATAACTGTTATTGATGGTATAATATTTAAGAAAGTATCGTATATGTAAATTTATATCTCATGTTATGCTTCGTCTTTTCATACAGTACGACCAATTTTCTTTAAACTATTTTCAATAAATTTATAAAATAGAGAATTGTAAATGCTTTATAGCTATACAAAGTTAATGCTTGCCTACATTTATATACAATACTAAAATATTTTAGTGCTACAACTGCCTTCATATTATTCGATATAATTTTACTGAAGGTCAGCTATTGTCACATAATTTATTATTAATATTTTAAAATATCATAGCCTAGTTTAGTATACAATTCAAAAATCTTTACTGACAAAATATCCATGAGATGAGTGCAAGATGTAAAGCTTTGACCAGATTTAAAACTCATCAAACATTTTCAGTAGAAATTATATTGCAAACAATAAAATTCATCAGCATGATAGCAATAAGGTTAAATCGTAATATTCATACAATAACATATATTAATGAATTAATATTCATTGTAATGAGAATATAAATAGAATCAATACTCAAGAATTAAACTATTTGAATATTATAAAAGTACCTATCAAAAAAATTTTGAGGATTTTACTTGTACACTCTAATTCTGGTAAAATTAAAAACATCCATTGAAAACAAAAATAAATATAACTACGACCAGATGTAGGAGAATCAAAATTAAACTATAGATGAATATAATTCAATGGTTCCTAATGTAGAAACTGTACCCTAGACTAGATTAGAATCACATGCCCCTCAAGTTTTGCCATCTTCAATTTTCTCAATTTGGCTCACTATAGTCTAAGACTCGAGAACCACCAAAGAAATAAGAGTTTGCTCAGTACATAATGGACAGAGATGGTCTCATCATAAAGTTTAGAGCCGCATAACATCCACAGCAACTTTTGATGTCTCCATTTGCCCTATGAATCCACTAAAAACTCTTACGATTCTTTGGCAACATGGATCAATCCCAGTCATGAAGTGGATAGGAATAACTGCAGCAAAAACAACCACTGCTACTTTTTAATCCTATTTCTCTGAAGAATTCTTTTTCCAATAGTTCCTTGTTTTTCCCTTCTCAAATTATTACTTCAAACGACGGGTAACTGGACAACATGTAAAGTCATGGGCAAATGATTCGAAAAAGAAGTAAGGAGAATAAAACAAAATCTAAAAATATATTTATAAAGGTAGAAAAATTTGTAAAAATTGAAAATAATTGGAATTTAGAATAACTTTGATTTGAGAAATTGAAATCATGCGGAAACTTTTGATAGTACTTACATAAATGAGAAATAAAACACTAACATTTTCTATCGAAACAGTTCGAACAATCTATTCAGATCATATCCTCCTATAGCGAAAAATAGAGTTAGATCGAATCATTATTAATGCATATACGTATACACTATAATACAGTCATATTGTACAAAAATTAAATCAGGAATATATCTATCTTATATAAATCACTTATAAGGGAATTTTTTTTTAACATAAAGTATAATTAGTTTTATATTTCACGTTCCTGAATACCATATTTATATAAATATTACATGTTATTTCTAAAGCATCAACAGCAGTTTAGACATCAAAATAATAGAGGATGTAAATCAATTTCTTCAATCCAAGAAGTGGCAGAGATAAGACACATGGTTCTCTTTTCATTGCACTGTCCACACTATCAATCTTAGGGAGTTAGACCATCCATCACAAATAGACTGCTACAGTGTCCGCTCTAAAGACTGACGCTACAGTGTCCGCTCTAAAGACTGACGCTAGTGTCCGCTCTAAAGACTGACGCTACAGTGTCCGCTCTAAAGACTGACGCTACAGTGTCCGCTCTAAAGACTGACGCTACAGTGTCCTCTACTGACGCTACAGTGTCCACTACTGACGCTACAGTGTCCGCTACTGACGCTACAGTGTCCACTACTGACGCTACAGTGTCCACTACTGACGCTACAGTGTCCGCTACTGACGCTACAGTGTCCGCTACTGACGCTACAGTGTCCGCTACTGACGCTACAGTGTCCACTACTGACGTTTCTTTTTTTATTCACTAAACAGTTAGTCGCAACATTTTGAACAGTGAATCACCTCTAGATTGAACTCAGTATCAATTAAAGAACTGGTGACGTATCTTTCCATTAGACTAATTCATTACTCTCATTATAATAAAGTAACAGTTCTGAATTTCATACAATATTTATTTGAATAGTGGTTGAATACTAACGGGAAATCATTACTGTACAAAATGATTTATTTATCACTTCAATTAATAATGTATACAAATAATTTGATAATTGATATTAAATCATTGGATGCATACAAATAACATTTATGCCTGAAAATCACTTCTCTCCATAACAGCATTACTAATTTGACTGTTAATGTTAGAGTTTCGTCTGTCCGCGTCAATTTGATATCCAATTAAAGTAGATACAGTTAGATGGAGACACGCCTGTCCTCTCTATATACTACAGTAGGAGAAAGGACGAAAAGCAACATTTTAATGCCATTATTGGGAGTTCTTTCATTTCGAGTAAAGTAGTACAATCAAAATCTTATCAAACACAATTAGAAGGCAGATCAAATAATACCAATTAAGCAATTACCAATGAGATATAGTTTTCACGTCAGTATGACATCAATGTGATATTTCCCTTGACATAACAGGCCTTAATGGTGACAGACAAACACTATCTTTGCAATAACTTGAGTATACAAATAACATATTTTACATCAGTAACACATAGACACCAGAAAATACGAGGTGGAGTGAGTTACGAATTATCGGTCAATTTCACATCTTAGATCATATAAGAAGAAACGATAATTGGTATCCATGATACTAGAAGGTGATAGCATATTATCACATGTTGGTATCCATGATCTACACATTGGTATCCATGATACCTGCAGATATCAAGGATTGGATACCAATAAAAATAAAAATTAAATCATTAGTAAATGGGAAATTAGGACTCCATTGGCGATTATATTTTAATAAACAATATTTCCAGCAGGTTTCTTAGCTCGTTTTCAAGTTATACCTTTAAAACTTAAAAGGTGTTTCTCAATGTCCCATTTATACTATTTTCTTCCCATTTATGTATGAATCCTGGACGTCAAACTTTTAATTTTTGTATTAAATTATTAGTATTATATCGTTGTTTTATTATATGACCGCTAATTATTAACTAACCCTATTTCTATTTATTAGCAATAGCAAGGGGGGTGTAATATTGCAGCACTCGTTCTCGCATCATAATAGAGCACTCTTGAGTCGTAAATATATTGCCAGTATTCCTGAGAGAGCTATTAGAGCATTAAAAGAAAGAAATGGCACTGGAGATAGCAAGAAGACAGTGATTACAAGTTCCTAGTGTAAATTAGGAAATGAAAAGCTTCTGTTCTCTAACTTGACTTACAGGGACTTTAAACACTTAAGATATTAAGAAAAGGGCAAGTTTATAAATGTTACGCAAGGTATCCATCCAATTAATAATTATGGAAAAACTCGGCTCGTATAAGTTGGAGGAAAGAAAGTTTCAATCATAATTAGAATCTGGAGAAGGCAGTTTGTAGGTATTAAAGGATTTAACTCGCCACATACCTTCACTACATCATAAAAAAGAGACTGGAAACAGGGCAAATACCAACATATTGAAATACATTAATCAATGGTTAATGTCTGCTTCTGAGTTTATAATCATATCACTGATGTCAAGAGGAAGAGAAGTACAAGGGACTTCGAAGAAGTAGTCCGACATGAAAGTGGCCCCATGAATTACCAAACCTAATAATAAACAATCGGTGACAATGTTCATGGTGGCAGAAAAGCTACTCCGTGAATACAGTCACATACCAAGGAATTAGGCATAAAGGGACACAAGCACCGGTGACTGGTGACACATATGGAAGAGGAAAATGTTATATGATTTATATTAGAGCTTTGGCAATACACGCAAAGAAAAATATTGTTAATTTTTACATGAAGTTAATTCATGTATCCACACAGACCAATACAAAGCACCGATCTACACATTTCACACATATGTAACATATCACATATCACACAGGTTATTTAGGTTACAGAGAAAAGAAAAATAATTATCTTTTTAAAATAATATTGAATGGCCAGGAGAATAAACTATCAGAGATAAAATAAAAGAATATGCTGAATCATCACATGTAAAAGAAAAAAACAATTAGAAGTCAGCAAAGGAAAATAAATTACTCTTGATATTAAATTAATGGAATAGTTATGTTAAACATAAGAATTAGAGCATATTGAATGAAGTAGCTGGAAGTTTAGCATAGGGATATGGAAACTAGAGAGAAAATCTGCGTGAGTCATTTATCAGACTCTGTTTATGTACTTCAACAAACACCAATTGATGCATGAGATTGATGCAAACTTGTAGCTACTCACACCAATTGATGCATGAGATTGATGCAAACTTGTAGCTACTCACATCAATTGATGCATGAGATTGATGCAAACTTGTAGCTACTCACATCAATTGATGCATGAGATTGATGCAAACTTGTAGCTACTTACATCAATTGATGCATGAGATTGATGCAAACTTGTAGCTACTCACATCAATTGATGCATGAGATTGATGCAAACTTGTAGCTACTCACATCAATTGATGCATGAGATTGATGCAAACTTGTAGCTACTTACATCAATTGATGCATGAGATTGATGCAAACTTGTAGCTACTCACATCAATTGATGCATTAGATTGATGCAAACTTGTAGCTACTCACATCAATTGATGCATGAGATTGATGCAAACTTGTAGCTACTTACATCAATTGATGCATGAGATTGATGCAAACTTGTAGCTACTTACATCAATTGATGCATGAGATTGATGCAAACTTGTAGCTACTCACATCAATTGATGCATGAGATTGATGCAAACTTGTAGCTACTCACATCAATTGATGCATGAGATTGATGCAAACTTGTAGCTACTTACATCAATTGATGCATGAGATTGATGCAAACTTGTAGCTACTCACATCAATTGATGCATGAGATTGATGCAAACTTGTAGCTACTTACATCAATTGATGCATGAGATTGATGCAAACTTGTAGCTACTTACATCAATTGATGCATGAGATTGATGCAAACTTGTAGCTACTTACATCAATTGATGCATGAGATTGATGCAAACTTGTAGCTACTCACATCAATTGATGCATGAGATTGATGCAAACTTGTAGCTACTCACATCAATTGATGCATGAGATTGATGCAAACTTGTAGCTACTTACATCAATTGATGCATGAGATTGATGCAAACTTGTAGCTACTTACATCAATTGATGCATGAGATTGATGCAAACTTGTAGCTACTTACATCAATTGATGCATGAGATTGATGCAAACTTGTAGCTACTCACATCAATTGATGCATGAGATTGATGCAAACTTGTAGCTACTCACATCAATTGATGCATGAAATTGATGCAAACTTGTAGCTACTCACATCAATTGATGCATGAGATTGATGCAAAATTGTAGCTACTCACATCAATTGATGCATGAGATTGATGCAAACTTGTAGCTACTCACATCAATTGATGCATGAGATTGATGCAAACTTGTAGCTACTCACATCAATTGATGCATGAGATTGATGCAAAATTGTAGCTACTCACATCAATTGATGCATGAGATTGATGCAAACTTGTAGCTACTCACATCAATTGATGCATGAGATTGATGCAAACTTGTAGCTACTCACATCAATTGATGCATGAGATTGATGCAAACTTGTAGCTACTCACATCAATTGATGCATTAGATTGATGCAAACTTGTAGCTACTCACATCAATTGATGCAATAGATTGATGCAAAATTGTAGCTACTCACATCAATTGATGCAATGATAGATATGATGCAAACTTGAGCAAAGATGATTCATACTGACTTACAAATAATTGATTATGATCTAAAACAAATTATATTTTAAATTATTTGTTATAACTGAGAAGTTCTCAAGGTACATACATTATCAGTCTAGTACAACAACACATCAAGAAGCCATCATATGCATCTATCACAACTGCATGGATCAATCTATTTCGCATGTTATTTGAGTATTTTAATCACTAGATGTGTACATAAGATTGGCCATCAAGCCTTACACACTGGCAATTAAATTTACAAATGTTACTTCCCGATCAGCTCCCAGTGCGATGTGAAAAAATGTCCGTACGTCTTTTTTAATTTAGTCGCCGGTGAAGAATAGAGGATTGGAATGGGATTTGCATTCCAAATCACCTTTCGAATGAGCTCATGGATTGAATAAAGGCTGAGTTTGGAAGCAAGAAATAATAACTTTTATTGAAGTTATAATGGAACTAACGTTAGAAAATCACGAGATGGTTCACATTATTTGAAAAAAAATACTGTTAATTCCTTTGCAATTTCTTTATTTAACTGTTGAAAATTAAAGTGAATAATACACGAAAAGATAAGATGTAACTCAAAAGATTTTTTGCTTATGTCAAGTTAAAATTGTTTTATTTATTGACTTCACCAAATTCCAAATCTCAGGATATCCTGTCAGCAGTCTACCTATGAAAGTGAGAACCCCTTCCTTTGCCGAAAAGCTAAAGGTTATCTTTCATTTTCCATCATTAGAAGTCCCCTTTGGAAGAAAGGGCCAGTTTCTTGGGAAAGGTTTGAACCCTTTCTGTGCCCTGTTGCCCTTTTCACTTCCTGCAGACCGACTCAGCATTGATAATGTTCATTTTATTGCTCCATAAACTGCTTTCGGAGTAACTAGAGAAGTCACACCATCTAACCGAACGCATTAAATGTTTGGAAGCTTTTTAAATTCCTAGTTGTAATCGACTATGCAATACATATATGTTTATTTGTTATAGTTATTCAAATCTTAATCATCAGAATTGTACTAAATAGTTACTAAAGAAAAGAATGTATCGCAAAAGCAATTTGATATTTCACCATAAGTACTGAACTATCTTTCGTTTTCAAGATGATGACTTCAAAGTGGATATGATGATTTAAAATATAACCAATATGATTAATTTCATTCAGCAATTTAACTATCAAAACTTCAGTCACACCCAACTCCTTTGCAAATATTCTTATAAAATTCCATTTAGAATTTTCAACTACACCCAATAAGAATCTCGAACAAAAAAGCATAAGCTGACAGAGAAAACTAGAGCAGTAGCAATAAAAACGTACAAAGATTTGACTAGGATAGAATTGGAGTCCTCTGAGTTTAAAGTTTTGGCGAAGACACTTGCTAAAGTTCTGCTGCGCCATTTTCAGTCTCTAGATCTCAGAGAGTGTAAATTCGAATCACACACAAGTAAATTCGACACCACCGCACATTCTTTCCCTCGGAATGAGCGATCGAAAGCCACTTCTAAACACATTTGGTAGAATGTCTCAAGTTTCATGATTTACTCTCTTCAGGAAAAACAAACTGAAGTCTTATCAGAAGCCGTTGAAGGACCTAAGTTTGAAGGATCGAGCATATTTATTCTGCACCAATCCTAGTCCTTTCTCAACTGCGAACCATCTTATCTGTGAAACTCTACAGCTTATCTCTCTAAAATAAATTATTTGGAATATTCGTGTGGCCTGAAATATGGCCGAGGAATTCAGGGCGTTCTTGTGTACCTTTTGATGGCAAGCTACCTACAATATTCATAAATACCTCAGAGAAATACAACTTGAGACCACTATGGCTTCATATATCTATTTCATGACTCAAATCAAATAATTCATTTTATCAGGATATGCGAGAATAACATCCTCTGAAAGCTTAAGAGATTTAGCATAAATAATTATAGTTAGTTATAATGATTGTGAACATGTCAATGATTCTTATATTTCTTAAAGACAAAAGAATGAAATTTTCAACTTAAATGCCATATATTATTCCTAATCGTTATTTCCAATATCAAATAGCCACCTCAATATGAATTGAGTCATGAATACCGATGACGACATACTACACATTTAATTGTGAGGTTTTAGTAGCAATATCAGCCCCGTAAATAGGAGCGATGAAGTCATTACCCTCCCTCATCGAATCTTACAATGTATTGAATGCCGTTGTTCCGAGTGATTTGATAATAAAACTATCGGCTATATTGCTAAAGTTCTTTAATAAAGAGAGCGAATCTTTGGCGTCTCACGTTTCCCCAATTTGGCTGCGAGAGAACACAATACTTGCCAATGTTTGCTGCAACTTGCCTATAAAACATTCTTTGCAAACAAAATGATTCATTTGGTAACGTAATGAAAGTTGAGGCGGTTGCTTTGCTAAGTCTGGCCAAGGCGAATCCAGTCGGCACGTACAGTTTAACTAGATCAACCACCGTGTTACAGGATTCTCATACTTTCAACTCGCTTCTAAGTCTTTTCAACTGAACAACTATAAAGTCTCAGCTATTTCTCTGTTGATACAAAAGGAAAGAGTCGATAAATGAGTAAATTTACAAAAGGCACTATCAAAACAATTCGTTTCAGAGAAATATATTTGTCAGCAGATAGATGTGAGGCTATTCAATTGATTACAAAGTCAAGGCACACACAAATCCTAGATCAGGTTAACTATTTTTATAACGCTCGGATGCCCGTCTAGAGAATTTGTGTGAAAGTAATTCGCGTGATAAATCTCATTGAAAGGTTCGTCTTGAATTACATAGATAGGATATTTGATGTTTTCTCTCTCCTAATATTGAAAGGATGGAGGATCCATATTGATTGGATGAGGTGGATCGCAGGAAGGAAACGGAATTACGCGCAGGATAGGTCTAACGAAGTTAGTGATCGGGTTAGTTACCTCGCAGTGAATGAGAGCAATGCTTGCACTGACTTCATGCTCAGATTGATATTCAAATTATTCTAACACTGAAATACGAACAACATTTCTGAAATGGACAAAAGAAAATATACACGATAGCTTTTACGAAAACTATTACAAAAATAGTTTTGAACGAACCAAAACAGAATTTGTGGACCTGCTTATAAATACGGTGAAAATCATAACACAATTCTAGTTTATTTTATTACTAGTGTTCAAATTTCATTCGGTGCACAGAGAGAAATAATGAAAGGTAGTTAAGTGAAAAATGTTGATACTCTGCATGGACAAAATTATAACGGCTTACTTTTCATAGAGCTTTCAATTCGATTTAAACTTTGATAGGAAAACACTTTCTACTAATTAAAAAGAAATAAAAGGATGCCGTTTGAAAACCAATATTGTTTCCAATCAATTATTCATTTCATCTGATTTTCAATAAATGCTGAAATATAGAGTACTCCATACAGTAATTTCACACAACACATACGAAGGCTTTATCTTGTATATTTCAAAATACGGTTGAACATCAATATTCATTCAGAAGAATAAGGCCATATTTTCAGAATTAATGACAATGCAATTTAACGACACTAAACCTAAAAGTTAAGTCTATTTTCATTAAAAAAAACTTTCAAAATTCAATTAAAAACAAAAAACATAAGACAAACATTGTAAATAGTTGATGTGGAGGAAAATTAGCAGAAAGAAGTTGTGGTACAAAGAGTTGGCAAACAAAGCCATGATCAGGACTGCAGCAGCAATGAATTACAATATTGTTTGTGTTGCTTGATTAAAAGCAGTCACAGTGAACAGATAAATTGAACAAAGGTGACAAGGGGTAGCAGACAGACTTCTCAAATGAAAACACTACTGCAGAGGACTTGGTGTTAGCGATTTAGTGGAGTAATGAAAGTTAAAGGGAAGAAATGTAGAGCTTCAAAATAATAGCACTGCATTTGATGTGGTCAAAGTAAACTAATAGCACCACATTTGATGTGATCTTAAGCTCATAGTAAAAAATTTAGTCATCTAGGTATAAATTCGTTTTAAAATTTGAAATTAGGTTATGAAGAGACCCGTTATCATTCAAGCGAATGGTGACAATGGATATTATTAGTTATTGCATAATGCACTACTTATCAACAATGAAGAGACTCATAAGATTGATAGAAATGCATTTCAGTTTCCAATAGCAACATTTTAAACCAAGGTAAACATCTTCATAACACTGGAGAATGAGAGCAGCAAACATCTCTCTTATAGCAGCAAACATCTCTCTAGCAGCAAACATCTCTCTTATAGCAGCAAACATCTCTCTGATAGCAGCAAACATCTCTCTGATAGCAGCAAACATCTCTCTGATAGCAGCAAACATCTCTCTGATAGCAGCAAACATCTCTCTGATAGCAGCAAACATCTCTCTGATAGCAGCAAACATCTCTCTGATAGCAGCAAACATCTCTCTGATAGCAGCAAACATCTCTCTGATAGCAGCAAACATCTCTCTTATAGCAGCAAACATCTCTCTTATAGCAGCAAACATCTCTCTGATAGCAGCAAACATCTCTCTTATAGCAGCAAACATCTCTCTGATAGCAGCAAACATCTCTCTGATAGCAGCAAACATCTCTCTGATAGCAGCAAACATCTCTCTGATAGCAGCAAACATCTCTCTGATAGCAGCAAACATCTCTCTGATAGCAGCAAACATCTCTCTGATAGCAGCAAACATCTCTCTGATAGCAGCAAACATCTCTCTTATAGCAGCAAACATCTCTCTTACAGCAGCAAACATCTCTCAGCCTTGGCATAGAGACGCAAGGAATATCTTTTTGGCGGTGGTGGGGAATAGAAACTAACCCATATTAGGCCGCACAAACTTGCAGTTCATTTTTGTTGACTCAGCTTTTCTGTTGCGGTGACTTTACACAATTAGGGAAACTGGTTTCAAAGAAAGGAAGCGAGGGACATGTCCAGTGCCTAATGATGCACACATTTACAACTTTATCTTCGTAATGCTGCCAATGCATCCAAAGGAAAATAATACATGCCATATCTTTCAACTCGGCTAACTCATTTAACTAATTACATTAAATTATTATAGAAAGAAAATTGGAGGTAACTTTACCAGGGACATCTTTGCGCATTTACTACAAATTTCTTCTATCACCAAGACAGTCGTGTCATGAACTTCTATAGCTAAGAAGGTACTTCACACAAACATCTATGGTGATGGTACTGTCATAAGTTGGGTAATACTTGAGAAGCGAATTAAGAACGATTTAATTGTGTGTACTTACACTAAGAGTGAACATGTTGCACCTTCTGTTAGAAGTTAAATGATACACTTCATAATACCAATAATGAATAAAAAGGATATAGAGATTTATATTAGCAATCATTGATAGCTTGATATCAGTTTTAATCACGCTAAAAAACATTGTTATTTATTACTATGTTACTATTAGGTCCTTCTCTTTGGAAATCATGAAGAGATTTTTCCTCTACGCACAAATTCCCTTAATTCTCATTAAAAAATATGACTTATTATAGCCAATCCGCTTCACTTCATATAAAAGCTATGGACATTTAATAAGATTCCCAGAGATGTTTTCAATTGAAGGTCACATTCTAATTAGTAACTTTAATAACTTGTTAATGATGGGCATAAAAAACACCTCTCATATAGCACTTCTTATATCTCTCATACCTCCTCTCACAACTCCTCTCATACCACCTCTCACAACTCCTCTCATACCACCTCTCACAACTCCTCTCATACCACCTCTCACAACTCCTACTCCCCTCGCTAAGATCCATGCTAAGTTTCTCCCTCACTGCCATATTCTGTGAGTACTTAGTAGGTAACATTAGCCAATTAGAGAAGTATTAAATCTCCGTAACTCTTGTCCCTACTTTGGTCTCCTAGTAAAGAAATATCCTAATGAGCAGTACTGCAAACCAACACAACTATTCTCTCTCTAGGAATTATTCCAAATAGTAATGGAGAGAGAGACTACATTCCTAGGAGTGAAGAGATAGTAGAGAGAAGAGAGAGAGAGAGAGGGGGGGGGGTGAAATATCTATTCTATGTATCTCTTGAAATTATTAACTATTTATCGTTCACTCTCTTACTCATCAGTCAATCTTCAATTCACCAATCGCTCCCCAGTTCACCAATCACTCCCCAATTCACCAATCGCTCCCCAGTTCACCAATCACTCCCCAATTCACCAATCACTTCCCAGTTCACCAATCACTCCCCAATTCACCAGAGCCATTCACCCTTTATTTTAATGAGCTCATTTATTTTTGAATGTCCAATGTCATTATAGGTTAAATGTCTTTTTATGTTGAGAGAAACCGATAGAATTGAACTGAAGACTAATTGATAGGAATGATCTTTGTTACCAGCCGTGAAGAGTAAAGAGTAAAGAGAGTCTAAAGAAAGAGTAAAAAGAGTGTAAAGAAAGAGTAAAGAGAGTGTAAAGAAAAAGTAAAGAGAGAGTAAAGAAAGAGTAAAGAGAGTGTAAAGAGAGAGTAAAGAGAGTGTAAAGAAAGAGTAAAGAGAGTGTAAAGAAAGAGTAAAGAGAGTGTAAAGAAAAAGTAAAGAGAGAGTAAACAACGAGTGAAGAGAGTGTAAAGAAAGAGTAAAGAGAGTGTAAAGAAAGAGTAAAAAGAGTGTAAAGAAAGAGTAAAGAGAGTGTAAAGAAAAAGTAAAGAGAGAGTAAAGAAAGAGTAAAGAGAGTGTAAAGAAAGAGTAAAGAGAGTGTAAAGAAAAAGTAAAGTAAATGTTAAGAAAGAGTAAAGAGTTAAGGAAGAGTGAAGAAAAAGTAACGAGAGTGTAAAGAAAGAGTAGAGAGAGTGTAAAGAAAGAGTAACGAGAGTGTAAAGAAAGAGTAAAGATAGAGTAAAGAGAGTGTAAAGAAAGAGTAACAAGAGTGTAAAGAAACAGTAAAGAGAGTGTAAAGAAAGAGTAAAGAGAGTGTAAAGAAAGAGTAACGAGAGTGTAAAGAAAGAGTAGAGAGAGTGTAAAGAAAGAGTAACGAGAGTGTAAAGAAAGAGTAAAGAGAGTAAAGATAGAGTAAAGAAAGTGTAAAGAAAGAGTAAAAAGAGTGTAAAGAAAGAGTAAAGAGAGTGTAAAGAAAGAGTAAAGAGAGTGTAAAGAAGGAGTAAAGAGAGTGTAAAGAAAGAGTAACGAGAATGTAAAGAAAGAGTAAAGAGAGTAAAGATAGAGTAAAGAAAGTGTAAAGAAAGAGTAACAAGAGTGTAAAAAAAGAGTAAAGAGAGTGTAAAGAAAGAGTAAAGAGAGTGTAAAGAAAGAGTAACGAGAGTGTAAAGGAAAAGTAAAGAGAGTCTAAAGAAAGAGTAAAGAGAGTGTAAAGAAAGAGTAAAGAGAGTGTAAAGAAAGAGTAAAGAGAGTGTAAAGAAAGAGTAACGAGAGTGTAAAGAAAGAGTAACGAGAGTGTAAAGAAAGAGTAAAGAGAGTGTAAAGAAAGAGTAAAGAGAGTGTAAAGAAAGAGTAACGAGAGTGTAAAGAAAGAGTAACGAGAGTGTTAAGAAAGAGTAAAGAGAGTAAAGATAGAGTCGTGATTGAACAAAGACAAATATAAAAAAAATTATATGATTACAAGGACCTGTGTAGATTTTACTTAGCTACAAACAAATTAAAAATGACTGAAATGAGAAAAATACACGGGTACAGTGATTATGAAAATGAATGAATATCCGATACAATTTGCACTGAGTGACTATAGTAACATCTGATGGCGCCTTCTTATTCTTTTCTACCTTCTTTGCTACCTTCTTTGTTACCTACTTTGTTACCTACTTTGTTACCTTCTGTGCAACCTTCTTTGTTACCATCTTTGCTACCTTCCTTGCTACCTTCCTTGCTACCTTCCTTGCTACCTTCCTTGCTACCTTCCTTGCTACCTTCTTTGTTACCTTCTTTGTTACCTTCTTTGTTACCTTCTTTGTTACCTTCTTTGTTACCTTCTTTGTTACCTTCTTTGTTACCTTCTTAGCTACCTTCTTAGCTACCTTCTTAGCTACCTTCTTAGCTACCTTATTTGCTACATTCCTTGCTACCTTCTTTGTTACCTTCCTTGTTACCTTCCTTGTTACCTTCCTTGTTACCTTCCTTGTTACTTTCCTTGTTACCTTCCTTGTTACCTTCCTTGTTACCTTCCTTGTTCCCTTATTGTTACCTTCCTTGTTACCTTCCTTGTTACCTTCCTTGTTACCTTCTTTGCTACATTCTTTGCTACATTCTTTGCTACATTCTTTGCTACATTCCTTGCTACATTCCTTGCTACATTCATTACTATCTTCCTTGTTACATTCTTAACTACCTTCTCTACTACCTTCTTTTGTACCTTCTTTGCTACCTTCTGTACTACCTTCTTTTGTACCTTCTTTACTACCTTCTCTACTACCTTCTCTAGAACCATCTTTTCACAAACTTTCAATATAATCGATAAAGGTTTCCTTTGACAGAAAGTAAGTGAGGACAGATATTAACTTGGAGCTACTCGTGATGCAGTGACATCACCACTTGGGATGCAGTGACATCACCACTTGGGATGCAGTGACATCACCACTTGGGATGCAGTGACATCACCACTTGGGATGCACTAACATCACCACTTGGGATGCACTAACATCACCACTTGGGATGCACTAACATCACCACTTGGGATGCACTAACATCACCACTTGGGATTCACTAACATCACCACTTGGGATGCACTAACATCACCACTTGGGATGCACTATAGCATCACCACTTGGGATGCACTAACATCACCACTTGAGATGCACTAACATCACCACTTGGGATGCACTAACATCACTACTTGGGATGCACTATAGCATCACCACTTGGGATGCACTAACATCACCACTTGGGATGCACTAACATCACCACTTGGGATGCACTAACATCACCACTTGGGATGCACTAACATCACCACTTGTGATGCACTATAGCATCACCACTTGGGATGCACTAACATCACCACTTGGGATGCACTAACATCACCACTTGGGATGCACTATAGCATCACCACTTGGGATGCACTAACATCACCACTTGAGATGCACTAACATCACCACTTGGGATGCACTAACATCACTACTTGGGATGCACTATAGCATCACCACTTGGGATTCACTAACATCACCACTTGGGATGCACTAACATCACCACTTGGGATGCACTATAGCATCACCACTTGGGATGCACTAACATCACCACTTGAGATGCACTAACATCACCACTTGGGATGCACTAACATCACTACTTGGGATGCACTATAGCATCACCACTTGGGATGCACTAACATCACCACTTGGGATGCACTAACATCACCACTTGGGATGCACTAACATCACCACTTGGGATGCACTAACATCACCACTTGGGATGCACTATAGCATCACCACTTGGGATGCACTAACATCACCACTTGGGATGCACTAACATCACCACTTGGGATGCACTAACATCACCACTTGGGATGCACTAACATCACTACTTGGGATGCACTATAGCATCACCACTTGGGATGCACTAACATCACCACTTGGGATGCACTAACATCACCACTTGGGATGCACTAACATCACCACTTGGGATGCACTAACATCACCACTTGGGATGCACTATAGCATCACCACTTGGGATGCACTAACATCACCACTTGGGATGCACTAACATCACTCAATTACTTCACTAAATAGTATCTCTTTTACATTCCGTTTAATGACTTTATCACTAATAAGAACAGTATGTCACTATAGACTTTATTTGACGGTATCAGAGTTGTATCTCAGCCTCACTCTACTTTATTCGACACTAATGTCCCTATAAATTAATACTCAATGCTAATTACTTTTCACTGCTAATACCCCTATAAATCCAAGGCACAAACTACAGCTTTACGCCTTATTTCCAATATAGGACTGAGGTAGTACTACCCACAGTGTGGATATGGTGTGGATTGGTAAGATATGGTGTGGATTGGTAAGATATGGTGTGGATTGGCAAGATATGGTGTGGATTGGTGAAATATGGTGTGGATTGGTGAGATATGGTGTGGATTGGCAAGATATGGTGTGGATTGGTGAGATATGGTGTGGATTGGTGAGATATAGTGTGGATTGGCAAGATATGGTGTGGATTGGTGAGATATAGTGTGGATTGGTGATATATAGTGTGGATTGGTAAGATATGGTGTGGATTGGTGAGATATAGTGTGGATTGGTGAGATATAGTGTGGATTGGTGAGATATAGTGTGGATTGGCAAGATATGGTGTGGATTGGTGAGATATAGTGTGGATTGGTAAGATATGGTGTGGATTGGTAAGATATGGTGTGGATTGGTAAGATATAGTGTGGATTGGTAAGATATGGTGTGGATTGGTAAGATATAGTGTGGATTGGTAAGATATGGTGTGGATTGGTGAGATATAGTGTGGATTGGTGAGATATAGTGTGGATTGGTGAGATATGGTGTGGATTGGTAAGATATGGTGTGGATTGGTAAGATATGGTGTGGATTGGTAAGATATGGTGTGGATTGGTAAGATATGGTGTGGATTGGCAAGATATGGTGTGGATTGGTGAGATATAGTGTGGATTGGTAAGATATGGTGTGGATTGGTAAGATATGGTGTGGATTGGTAAGATATGGTGTGGATTGGTAAGATATGGTGTGGATTGGTAAGATATGGTGTGGATTGGTGAGATATGGTGTGGATTGGTAAGATATGGTGTGGATTGGTAAGATATGGTGTGGATTGGTAAGATATGGTGTGGATTGGCAAGATATGGTGTGGATTGGTAAGATATGGTGTGGATTGGTAAGATATGGTGTGGATTGGTAAGATATGGTGTGGATTGGTAAGATATGGTGTGGATTGGTGAGATATGGTGTGGATTGGTAAGATATGGTGTGGATTGGCAAGATATGGTGTGGATTGGTAAGATATGGTGTGGATTGGTAAGATATGGTGTGGATTGGTAAGATATGGTGTGGATTGGTAAGATATGGTGTGGATTGGTGAGATATGGTGTGGATTGGTAAGATATGGTGTGGATTGGTAAGATATGGTGTGGATTGGTAAGATATGGTGTGGATTGGTGAGATATGGTGTGGATTGGTAAGATATGGTGTGGATTGGTAAGATATGGTGTGGATTGGTAAGATATGGTGTGGATTGGCAAGATATGGTGTGGATTGGTAAGATATGGTGTGGATTGGTAAGATATGGTGTGGATTGGTAAGATATGGTGTGGATTGGTAAGATATGGTGTGGATTGGTGAGATATGGTGTGGATTGGTAAGATATGGTGTGGATTGGCAAGATATGGTGTGGATTGGTAAGATATGGTGTGGATTGGTAAGATATGGTGTGGATTGGTAAGATATGGTGTGGATTGGTAAGATATGGTGTGGATTGGTAAGATATGGTGTGGATTGGTGAGATATGGTGTGGATTGGTAAGATATGGTGTGGATTGGTAAGATATGGTGTGGATTGGTAAGATATGGTGTGGATTGGTAAGATATGGTGTGGATTTGTGTTTTGATAATAGTTAAGGGGACAGTCCCAGGTTTGTAAGAACTTGTTTATTAATGAAGCTACGGTTGTGAAACTTTGAATACATAAATGAAATTGAATTTAGTCTTGTTTTTATTTATGAAATTTTTTTCGATTTGACGAGTTCCGAACAAGTAACACGAGTTTTGAACCAATTTGAAAAAAGCGTATTACTCCCAAAGTTTTGAAGTTAAGTACAGCGGTTTCTTGCTTTCGATGCTTCTATGAATGCTCTACAACATGTAGCAAAAAAAAAAATTGATTTTAAAATTTATTTATCGATTTTTTTTTCGAGAATTTCACTTTTTCCAAAAAAATATTCAACAACGTATTTTTAAAAAATGAAGTTCAAAATCAAAAATATATTTGCTACATATTGTAGAGAATTCTTAGGATCATCGAATGCAAAAAACCGCAATGCCGTAACTTCCAATGTTTTTGAAAAATATCAAAAATGAATACGAAATTTGCAATTATTCAGGAGAGCAATAATAAAAAATAAATACAATAAAAATGTTTTTGTGTTCGCCACTAAATCCCCCCAGGCCAGGCTAGCCCGGTATTGTCCACTCGAAGGTGGGGGTGTCATCAGGCGCCACCTGACTCACTGTGGTAAAGTTCAACACAAAAACAACAACAAGAACAAACAACCAAAATCCTCTAGTTTATCTATTTTCACTCCGTAACCCCTCTCTTCAAACCCCCCTCCACTGTCTCGGGAGTTAGTTAGCGATGTGATATTTTACCTACCTGAGTATAAGGAACACTAGGAACACTTTAGTGAAGAAAAAAATATATGGATCACAAAACAGAAAATGGCTGGGACTGTCCCCTTAAGCTTTCATTATAACTATGGAACAAATAAAAGTGAAATTAGACCATTTCATTCATACGAAATATAATACAGGTTAGTATTTGAACGTCTATTAGGGCTAATCCACACCATCGCTCCGGTCACGCTCCGCTCACGCTCCAGTCACGGTCCGGTCCAATATTCTTTAATGCATTTCACGTAGAGCATCCACACTGGCAGTGCCGGTCAGGTCACGCTCCAGTCACGCTCCGGTCACGATCCAATCCAAAGATATTTTGACTGGAGCATGATCGGACCATGAGCGGAGCGGCACTGCCAGTGTGTATTAGCAACGCTCCAGTCACGGTCCAGTTTTATTATTTGCTTGCTTTTTCTTGAATATTACTATACATATATATATATAGTAATATGTCACACCGATTTCGCTGCGCAATCTATTTATCAATCGTTCTTGCAGCCATCGACCGATAGCGCAACCATCTATCGATTGTTTTGCGTTCTAATGATAAGATTATTTTAGTTTATGCATCTAATTGGCAAATTTTGTCGCATATATCGATCAATAGCTGAACTATCGATCGATTCTGCGCGTTCGAATAATAGGGAATTTTTTGGTTTATGCAATTAATTGTCTTGTTTTTATTGGAAATATATTGTCTTTTTAATAAAACAAAAAAATTGTTACATTTCATAGGGTAACCATCAATCGATTGATGATTACCATATGAAATGTAACAATTAGATATATAAATTATAAAAATCTATAATAATCGAACGCGCAACAATCGGTTAATGGTTTCCCTATTAAATATACCATTTAGATGCCTAAATAAAAATACATTCTTTATCATTCGAACACGCAGCAATCGATCGTTGGTTGCGCTATCGGTCGATGGCTGCGCTAACGATAGATCAACAAATTATGAAGCTAAATCGGTCGATATTACAGATCAGTCAAACGCGAGTGACATATATAATAGTTCTTATCTTAGACTCTAGAAGTCTAGATTCTTAGATATACAGACAGTTTTCTCTAGGAGTGATTGTGTTTTCAGTGTGGCATGTTTTCTTTTCTGAAATCATTTTCAATTTTATACAGATTTTTTCAAAAGTTCCAATAGTCATTCGAAAATAATTGAAAAATTTAGTTTCGTCATCTATTAGATGAGGATAAAACGAGTAGATATCCTTCACACTTCCTATCTTTTAGCATAGGATGAACTAAGTATCTGTTCTTTTTTGTTTTATCTCATCCTGTTCATCATCAATTAAGCGCAATGATAATCAGTGCAAAATCAGATGATACGAAAGGGACGGGAGCGAGAGCGGACCGTGACCGGACCGAACATGTGTATGCACCAGGATGAGATCGGACCGTGACTGGAGCGTGACCGGAGCGATAGTGTGGATCAGCCCTTACTGCTGTAGGGATTGACCAACCAACTGACATAGCGCTGATTTTCTGCAGGAATAATCAAATAGAAAAGTGGATCAATATCTATGGGAACCGAAAGAAATGTGTGCAATGATTAAGTTTATAATTATAATGGAAAAAGTTTATAATTATAATGGAAATAATTGTAATTTCCATTACAATTATAATGTAATGGAAAAACTGAATTCAAATAAAAGTCGAATATTGTTATTTATATCCCCTGTATTCTCCACAAAATTTAATTACTCCATTCAATTAAATCACCCCCTTCTAAATCAAAATCAAATGAATGCATTTACATTCATTAATGTTAACTATCAAACAAAAACTAGTGAATGGAAAATATCTAGAGAATAGAACAAATCCTATTCAAACCACTTGGTAGCAGTAATAAACTAATTTCAGTTTTTTCAAGTCCCAACTACAACAATCAGATATCAATTGTAGAGCTATGCACGAATTAATAAGTGAACTTGATTAAGGCTAAATAATTAAGTTAGTTACGATTTATCGGTCAGTTTCACATCTTCAGTCATATAAGAAAAAACGATATAATAAAAATACAAGTAAATAATAATTATTGCATCATTTTTTCGTATATGACCGAAGATGTAAAACTGACCTATAATTCGTACCTTACCCTATATCCAAGCTGTCCATTATTCGGTTTAACATCGTTGGTGGCAAATAAATATGAGACTGAGGAAAAACCTGTTGACACACCACTTGAAAGGGAGATCTCCCATTACATGCAACGACTAAATAAACATATATAAACACCTAACTCGAGAAATAGAGATATTAAAGAAAATAAACATGTGATCTATTTTGGGAAGCTTTTGAGGTTTAGATTAATATATCAAAATAACTTTTTCATAATTAGGATTAAATTCTATCATATTTACTAATTCATCTATGTTGAAAAATCTAAAAAACTCTGGATATAATTAAAATCTGAACTACAGATCTCAATAATAAATATGATTTAGTTGGTTACTTTTGGTTATAACAGGTGGTCTAAAGTCTAAACAATACAAAAAGGGAGATAATATCACCAAACAATAACCATATCTAATATTATAAACAATGATATAACCAATGGAAGCTGTTCTCTATTTCCCATATCATTGAAGAGTTTATTGTTGAGAAATAGAAGAGAGACTTACTGTGTTTAGTTTGAAAACAGCTTATAGAAAGGAAACAATACCAATATTCTATTTAAATCGCGTTCAATTTAAACAATATTATTCCTCAAATTGTGCATCATACAACATAATTTACACGCAATAAACCTATAACACACATTACATATGTTGTAAAGGTGAATTTAATGAGTGACAACACATACAAAATTAGTGCATTGTGAGCGTTACTTTTTCTCTGACAGTACACACGCATTAGTACCATAAGCTTGAGTCTTTTGTCTAACCCTATCAGTACTATTTACCCTGGGAAATACAAACAGAGATAAGTACTAAGAGTACTAGGAACACACTGCCAAATGCTATTAATATGCTCTGCCCTCCTTATCAAATAAATAACATTTGAATGCACTAACTCAGGAAGAAAGGTACCTTATCAATTAAACAAATACTTTTGGAGCTTGTTAGCCCTCATCAAATTTAACACGTTAACTACGTGATGGTACAGATATGTAACACGCACACACACCAAATCTGACCAGTACTTGACGTAAGATGACGCAGTTGTACCTATAATTCAATCTGTGGAGTGACATGACAGTGTGATTTGACGTCAGAGTCAAGAGTAGAATAAGGAAACTCAAACATCTCAGGCAATGTGATATTATATAAAAATATTTTGTAAGACTAATTCAGGAAAGAAAATCCAATTATTTGAAGTAATGTGAATTTATGAAGAGAAAAGAGAGATAAACCAATATAATTAAATGATTATAAATGGTAAAAAAATAACATTAAATAAATAACATATTTCTACCAACAGTTTCAAACATACTAATCAAATATCAATATGCATTACATAAAGGACTCTATTGACTATACAATATTACAAGTTCGTTATCTTTCTAGAACATGATATCGCATAAAATATCCTCAGTGAAATTAGTGTCAATCTCGTCTCCAAGAGCTGTTGATATTGATATGAGCAATGTTGTCGCCAATATACTAATTTAAAAAGTCATCACGCCGAGGAAATCATGTTTACCTCCTAAACACACACACGAACAATCTCCTCGAGTTACACGGACAGAAATTACGCGCGCCTTCCAACCTTCGAGACGAGATGAAATCTCCCCTCAAATTGGACGATGGTTGGTTAGGAAATAAATAGATTGGATGTGGCGGGATATGGAAGGGATTTCACACCAATCTCCAAAAATAGTGTCAAAATTCTCTCCATATAGAAGGCGATCCAGAGCGCTTAAAATATTCATTGTGCTGCCAAAGCGATTTAGAATATTTCCAATGAATAATTTTAAGTGAGCTATTAGTGTTCGGAGTGAAGTAGGATTATCCTTCATTGAAAATCAGATAATCCACCTACATAAACATCTATACTTATCGAAAATAATGCCAGTTTTAGTTTCAAATAGTGAAATAATCAGATTAAATTATTATAAGTTTTCAAAGATGTTCTAAATGTAGCTATAAAAAGGAGGGAAACTTCCTATTTTTGTGAATAGTTGGTTATATACGATACAAACACTCATCTACAATTAATGGACTTCAATTATACGCCTTAAAATGTTCCCATCTTTTTCTTTCGGATGACCCATAACCTAAAATGTTCTCGTTTCTCCTGTAGATGTCCCATGCCCCAAAATGTACCCATCTTTTCCTCTTAGATGTCCCATGCCCCAAAATGTACCCATCTCTCCTGTGATATCCCATTGCCTAAAATGTTTCCATTTCCATCCCCATTTTTGGCCATCACATCAGTGCCGATATTGAGTCATTAGATTGGCCATGGAACAAAGTACGGAGATCATGTAGCGAGTAAATCATGCTGAGACTCTAATGTGGATCATTTACCTCTAGTGAGTTGGTAGAAGCACTTCTGTAATGGACTTCATAAAAGAAACTTGAATGGCTGTATTACAGTAAAATATGTCCTGTGATTCTTTATAGGAAAGAACAGGCAAATCCAGGCGGATAGAAAAGCCCGGGAATCACTTTTTCATTGAAGTATAAAGTACTTGAGCGGTAGTAATTTGAGCCAAATTGTGCGAATAGGTAATCAAAATTGACTAGCTTGCTAACCCAATTGAATCGATGAGGTTAAACCCCAGAGAATTGGGAGTGTTAATAGAACTCGAATGGAGGCAGAAGTTGTGAAGAGAGCAACTTGAGTGGCTCGTAATTGGATTGCACCAACTTTGCTTTGGATTGTTTCTGGAGATTCTCCTACACCCAATGGTAACTAAAATGCAATGAAGCGACTAATTATTCGGAGTAATGATTGCTAATTAGAAAAAGAACAAAGTCACCTATGTAGAACAATTGAAATGGAAATTAAGATAAAATACCTATTTTTTGGTTATATGTACATATAATTCAGTAAGTATATTGTATGCCATGATCAGCTGATAAATTGGTACTCTTCTCAGATAGAAATATATCAACAACAAAAGTTGGTGAGTATTTTCTGGCAGGACAGAATTCTTCTGGTGTTTCTGGAATGTCCAGAAGCACGTGGCTTCGTCCCCTGTCGATTTGCGAAACACGGCACCCATTACACACGTCACTTTAACAGTACTTTCGATAATGAAATCAAGGGGGGAGTTAGTCCTACGACGTAAGTTAAACTATTTCACCGAGGGGGAGTCCACAGTAGTACATTTTTTCCGAAAAAAAAAGTAAAATGTAGTGTTCACTCGACTACATTTTACCTAGATACCTTTAATTAATCACATAAATTACAATAGTACAATTTGCATTATAAGAGTGTTGAAACCTATCGTTGACCATAAGAAATAGTGATAAATTATCTTTCATTTGTAAGTTAGACAATGTATGTGTCCTATTTCCCCGATAGATTTCAGAGGCTCCTTTTCCTCACATATCTCTGATATGAAGCCCATTACCGGATTTCTTTTCCTCCCCCGGAACTCTATATCCCAATTAATTCCATTGCTGGATTAGTCTCAACGCTTTTTTCCCCTCCTCTAAAATAAATTAAAAAGTCACAGAAGTAAATAAAATAACATTGTGACAGGATAGACTGAAACGCTTTTGATTTATTATGACAAATCGGGAAAAGCTTTTCAGCTTCTCTGCTTTATGGAGTGATTGTAAAAAATGAGAGAATTTGAGAGGGCAGCTAAATTGAAAGAAATTTCGCCAGAACTATAAATTTGAGGGGAGCATTTGAAACTCTATGACTAACATTAGCCCAAACTGTGGCATAGAAATTATACAGGAGTTGTGATTTAGTGGGCATGCACGTTAAGAGAAATTAAGTACATAAAGAGTATAGAGTGTCAAATAATGTAACACTAAAGTTACCTAAGCCTGACCGGTAACATCAAGTATAAAAAAAAAACGTTATTAGATCTGAGTCAATTAAACTACAGTAATCATTCTTTACAAAATACATAGAAACTAACTTTGAAATATTCAATACCCATTCTTATCTCAAACAATACCTTATTATTTTTGAATGCATGTCCACCATTATAACTTATTCACTTTAGGATAAAACGTCTCCAATATATTTCCACTCTTCACTTTATTAATTTTTCGATCTTTCAGTAAGATACTAGAAGTGAACAAGGTTGGCATAGCAAAGATTTTTGTAATTTGCCAGTGGTAAGATGTTTCAGAGTATCTTTCTGACCGAGGCCTCCCGAGATCCTAAGGAATTCTACTCTATTTCCCTTCTAAAATGGAGTTGGAATCTCTTTGGAATGTTCCAAATTCTAGAGATGCCATCAACTGTTTTATTCCTGGAGTCTATTTGACAGGCTGGCTGCCTGGGCCAAAAGATATCTCTATTTGACCATGTAGCTGTTCTACATTTATTATCAAAATGATAGAAATAAACACATTTTGCATGATGTAAATAATTGGTATGAAATAAATCTAACCGGAGAAACTGTACTGATAAAAATAAAGTAATTCAGATAAGGATTACATACCATGCACTATCCTTCGAGTGAATTTATATTTCACTACCATGCTCTAGTTTATGTGTTTATCATCTTGTCTCTACTATGATGTTATTCTATGTCAATCGAATTTGGTAGTCAAATTAATATCAGGAATATTAGTGATATCTTTTCAAGAATATTAGTGATATCTTATCAGGAATATTAGTGATATCTTTTCAGGAATATTAGTGATATCTTTTCAGGAATATTAGTGATATCTTTTCAGGAATATTATTGATATCTTTTCAGGAATATTAGTGATATCTTTTCAGGAATATTAGTGATATATTATCAGGAATATTATTGATATCTTTTCAGGAATATTGGTGATATCTTTTCAGGAATATTAGTGATATATTATCAGGAATATTATTGATATCTTTTCAGGAATATTGGTGATATCTTATCAGGAATATTAGTGATATATTATCAGGAATATTATTGATATCTTTTCAGGAATATTGGTGATATCTTTTCAGGAATATTAGTGATATATTATCAGGAATATTATCAAATATCTAATACTATAGACCTTTTTAAGAGTAGAGCCATGAAGCTAATTAAAGATCAAGGTTTCCTACCTCAGTTCTTCTTCTTTCTCGAGTTTCACATATCCCTGAATAATTGAATTGGAGATTAGAAAAAGTTGGATGTCCAGGTATTTCCATATCCTTGCGCCGTTCTATTTTTCTCTTGCTCGAATACCGTAAAGAAATGTTCCACCTTCAGAAGACTTGCAGAAGTAGAGCAATTGAAAAAATACTAAAATAGACAAGGAAAATGTTACCCAAACGAAAAGTATGCAAGAAAGTCATGCAGATGATATGCAATGTTAAATAAAGAACAAATATTTAAACTGGATTATATAATTCAAAATTTATTGGCCATTGCTTTAACATTTTTGATGTCACCGCCCGTTATTCTCCTCTCTCAGTTATTCTTTCAATATAGTTTAATTAGTATAAACATTACCTACAAATTAGTCTCATAGTAATAGTAAATAATAATGAACGCATTTCAAATTAGCCACAGACGTAATACAGCTGAGCCTTTCTTTAGCTTCCAAGGCAATTAGAATACCCTCCTCTAAGATCTGCCCACCTTCTGCCCCACCCAAAATTATCGATTCATCCGCACTAATGGGGAAAAAATCTTCGTTAAATAAAGTTTTGGGGTGAGCTCTACGTCTGTTCTTGGAGAAGGGAGGAAGGGTGAAAGATCGCGTTGAATAGACAGAGATTTATGGCTCTATATCTAAGACCTAAAAACTTCAGTAGTAAACTGCAAAAAGACCCGAAACAAGGGAGATACGCCCCCCCCCCTTCTTTGATAGCTTTGCTAACCACCAACTCTACCTCAAACACTCAAAAGGTAAAGTGATACACTAGTTAGGGTACAAAGCTCATTAATAACTTTCTTTGATTGATAAGATTTAAACGTAACTAATAATATATCCACATTGAAGGTATTTCTGAGATTGGGGCATCGGGACACGAAGCTCAAATCTTAAAAATATCTTCATCGTTCAGATTTTAATAATCCTTTCTTCTTGAAGTTACTAGAAATTTAGTAGTTACTGAAAAGTAAAGTAACGTCACAATATCAATGCGAAATATCCAAAAGTGATTTATCTCAATGAAAGACATAATTGAAGTGAATATGACACAAACAATGACTGAAATAGATCGCTAATGATTGTTATTCTTTGGATGGCCTACGTAAAAATGAGCATATTTGAATGTTTTATACTGCTTTTATTATTGTACTAGTTTATATTCCTGCTAAGAATAACGGGTCTAAAACTGTAATATATTACCTGTTATTATATTACTTTTAGTAAATTCAAGTAATATTCATATTTCTGCATAGAAACATGATAATTAAAATTTCGTATCAATATATTCACGTGCGTATCATGGTTACATTCTTCATGTTTGATACCCATCGTTTAGAAGCGGAAACCAAATAAATAAACACACTACGGGCATTATTAGAATAGAAATATGAAAATCTCATTGGTATCAGTTTCTTCGGAATTACATTTTCCATTTTATTGTGAAATTTCATTTCAATACAGAAGTCAGTTGTTGCAGAAAGTGCATCACTGTAAAGACAACTAATTTGATATTGCACAGAGAAACTTTTATATTCTTTCTACAGTAAAAGATGTTTGAACCTATCTGATAAAAACAAGGGTTTAGAATAGCAAAATTAATATCTATAGATAAATGAATACAGTTACAAGAGTCAGTAAATTTGTGGTTTCAAAGAATGTTTTCACATCGAAGGATGGTTAGATTCTCGTTAGCTGCTTGCCCAAAAATCTAGAGTTCATTTTATTTGGTTGAGTTAACACGCGAGTAGCTACCATATGTACATCATTCAAAAAATTGTATAACTTTTTTTTGGGGGAGGGGGAGGGTCATTATGTACGTACGCCGTTTAACATCTATACTAATAATTTCCTTAGTGTGTTTATTTATTTATTTATTTGGTGTCCGCTTTTACAGACGGGTATTAAACATGAAGAATGTAACTATAGGATACGCACGGGAATATATTGACTTGATATTTAAATTCTTCTGTTTTTATCTATGAAAAAAGTATCAGTTTATGCAGAAAAATCAATTTTATTTTAATTTACTAAAAAATACCTTAACAACGGGTGATGAATTACCATTGGAGACCCGTTATTTTTAACGGGCAAATTCACTAGTTGAGGAATAAATTGCGATAAGGGGCAACAATAGAAAAGCTATAGAGTAGCCAATACACTAATTGCACTACAATACATGCATGCTCTTTACTGCACATTGACTATAATGAATATTCATGGAAAATTATGCAGCAACCTTCAAATATTAGCATTTGGGCCTCTGGCAACTTGCTTCAGAGGTGCAATTTTGAACTTTAGACACAAGAGTCATTTGAACAAATGTTATAATTAGTTAATTTATAGTAGGGGTTAGTAGTCAGGAAAAAGAATGCAGAGAGTACAAGGGACTTCGTAGCAGTTTCTTTGAGAATACGGAACAGTTTGTAAAATAATAAGATAAACATTTATTGAAAACTCACACAAAACAAATTAGAAACAAAATATAGAGTATAAATTAATATATATTTTACCGTAGCCGGTAAATTCCACCGCGGAAAGTTCCACCAGGAAGATTCAACCAGGAAGATTCAACCAGGAAGATTCAACCAGGAAGATTCCACCAGGAAGATTCAACCAGGAAGATTCAACCAGGAAGATTCAACCAGGAAGATTCAACCAGGAAGATTCAACCAGGAAGATTCCACCAGGAAGATTCCACCACGGAAGATTCCACCGGTGTTAAATGCAAGATGTGGAAAATTCCACCGCGGAAGATTCCACCATTTGAAAAAAATATACAAATAAACATTATAAAAACAGTTTATTTTAAAATGTATTTCTAAGTCTAGGTAATTGATAATTATAAATGAATAAATCTTCCTTTTAAATATTAAACAATTATTAATCCATCATATGGTCATAAAATATTTAAATGGTTGATAGTGGCAGACTATGACGCTGGTATTGGAGCACCAACCTGTGGCAACACTGATCAATTTAGCTTTTTGAATCTATCAACAGAAACACTAAAGTTCAGATTTTAATATTTGATACAAAAATAAATTTTGTTATGTTTCATTATTGAAAAGGTTAATTTAAGCAAGCATGTTTTTAATATCTATTTCTTTAGAGTCAATATAAATCAGAGACCTGCTGAACCGCATTTATATTAAGATGTTGCATATCAAAAGAAACTCTGTACGTGTTATGATTTATATATCTTATGCGAGTTTAGAAGTTATGATTTTTATTCGTGTGTCTGTGGTTTCAGGTCGAAGCTAGTTAATGTACCGCAATTTACCTACTTAACTCTATTTTCAAAATTTAGTTGAAACACATCATATTTGAACTTTATTTCGTAATAGTTTCAAAAGAGATTATTAAACAGCTACAGAAAGTTTCAGTTTTGTAATTTTTCTTTTTATAATTAAAATATATTGATACTAATTAAACATTTTATTTCAGTACGTGTTGAATTGATTCTTTAATTCCACCTTTTATCGTCGCTGATTTAAATTGTAATATATCTTAGTACATTTAAAAACTTGGGTGATAGATAATATACAGTATATAAAATAAAATTTACGTTACAGACAAAATATTATCCTTAATTTCAGTTTTAACATATATATGTTTAAAGGAGAATCAAACGGAATCTAAATTGTTGGTCACTGGGGAGGTAGAACTTTATTGTTGAATTTACACGAGTTAAATTTTATTAAAAATTCAATTGATTCATATTTAAAAGATCGTTTGATCTGTCTATTATTTCGTATGTTCGCCTTAGCTTATCTCGTAGTTCTTAACTTAACATAACATATTCTTATAATTTCTTAAATTTTTAACTAATGAAATGTTGTTCTGTTACCACAAAAAAAACATTTTTTTTAAATCAGTTAATATTAAATGTTATACCTTCTGTAAATGAAATCCAACATTATGCGGTGGAATCTTCAGTGGTGGAATTTTCCGGCGGTGGAATATTCCGTGGTGGAACTTACCAGCGGTGGAACTTACCTGGTGGAACTTACCGTGGTGGAATTTTCCGAGGGGGAATTTACCTAGAACCATATTTTACACCATCTACAATACATTCTACATCTATTTACTCTTTCACGAACTCACAAACAATGCATTATAATATGTACACTAATAAAATGAATGAATAGAATGAATGTAAAACTTATGCATTCGCAAAAATGACATTCACTGATAACAATGAAGATAAAAATATAACTAGTACGGCTTACGTGCAAATCATAAAATGAGAGATTTATCTGTACATAATTATACACCGTCCAAAACTACATTGGTAATAATTGAAAAATAATTACAGTTAGGAAGAGTTAGAACAAATCCAATTATGATTCACATTATGCTACGCATCATTTTTTATATTCCTATTTTTACCAATTGTATTGATATTGTACTTAACATCATTTATCATTATAAAATTGGTTTTCATACGGTTTTTTATAATGTATAAACAACATTGTTAAGAACAATAATAACGCATTTCAAATGGTATGAAGAATATCTAAATGAATAACGAAAAAGCTGAGTTACATAATATTAAATAATTTCCTGAGTTTCCTGGAATAAATTAGAAGTAGGTTCTAATTCCCATGAATGGAAGATGAATATCCATGATAATATTTGATGACTCAATGGCATTATTCGACCGGTGTCTTTGTGTTGAAGTGGGTAGGTAGGTAGGTACGTGGGAAAGAACAGGAGGGGGTATTGTGCTAGGCCGATGGTGACAACAAGCACGTGAATTGGATTTATTATCACTAGCACACAGTAGGTAGTAGCACGAGCATATGCTCACCACAAGCTACTCTGTAATAATAACTATTGTACTCAATATAATTAATCATCACACTCACAGAAATAACTTTGATTGTATCAGGCACTACGCAAATGGAATTATTTAATAAGTTTATACCATTTAAAATAATACTCGTACAATTCTTTTAAATAAACTATGGATATACCAATGGTTACTTAAAATGGATATAAAAAATACCAACAATACAAATTACGTATTCCATTACAATGCTTAACAAAGATGAAAGTAAGAAAGCTAAGAGAACATGTTAATAAGAAGCGATGGGGGAGATGCAAGAACAAAAATTATTATCTGGAGAACACAAGTTATGTTCTTAGGAATTCTCAGGGACAAGAAACAGAGAGAATAAACTGCAGATAATATATTGGGGAGACGTGAGGGGGGACGCAAAAGCCACCCTTCCAATAAAAACTAAAATGCTAAACTTGCTCTACTCAGCACAATACTTGCAAACATTCTATAGTACTGAAGGCATATACTAAAAGTGAAAGGTGATGATGTATTCAATTTTAATGAAGATAATTTAACAAAATTGTTTATTAAAGTATTAAAACAGAGAGAAACTTATATGAGAAAATAAAATTTATTAATAAATTGGCAGAGTACAGGGCTGAAACAAGCAGTCATATTAGTGGGATGGAATATACAGTACAACGATCCAGTACTTATCTATCACATTTCAATGTGTTGGATTTGGTACATAGTACATCACACTGTCCAGTACTATGTAGTTTGGTACATCACAATGTCCAGTACTGTGTAGTTTGGTACATAGTACATCATACTGTCCAGTACTGTGTAGTTTGGTACATAGTACATCAGACTACACAGTACTATGTAGTTTGGTACATAGTACATCAGACTACACAGTACTATGTAGTTTGGTACATAGTACATCAGACTACACAGTACTATGTAGTTTGGTACATAGTACATCAGACTACACAGTACTATGTAGTTTGGTACATAGTACATCAGACTACACAGTACTATGTAGTTTGGTACATAGTACATCAGACTACACAGTACTATGTACTACTACTACAGTGGGTATGTTTATCGATTTTTTGACTATAGGGGGGAGTGGGGAGGTGTACATTGATTTATCGATCACTGTGGGGTGGGCCATTGTCCCTCCTATCAATGGGCAAAGGAGTCACGGTGCCCATGAGAGAGAGAGTACCAAAAACAACCAGACACTGATATCATATGGGATGGAGAACTGATGATGTAATTAACAAAAGTGCTAATGTTGGTTCACTTCCTATAATGTTAATATATATATATAAGTGTTAATGCAATTAATGGAGATATAATTAGGGAATATAATACTAATTAGTAATTACCAATATTTGGAAATCAATTGGTAAGCTTTTACCTCGTATAAACAGGTTATCATTTTAACCATTATTCATAAAATTCTATTTTTCAAATTCTAGTACAATGAAACTGTTGATTTAATTGTTGAAAATAAAGTTATTTACAATATCCAGTGCACTATATAAGATAGTAATTAACTCATGAATAGTGAATAATATTTGAATGAAGAGTCAGAATAACAGAATTATTACAACTATTGTACATAGTTAACTATATATTTAAGATAGAATATAAAAAGTAAATAAAAAAATTAGCATCACTCTGTTGTATTAGTCTCTGAATATTTGCATGAATTACCTATCCATTGATTCAATGATTCATGGCAATTAACCACTCTCTACAGTATATCAATAATAGATCTATAATCTCCATGCAGTCAATGCAGGATTAATTGTAATTAATTTATATCTAATGTATCCATTACCTCACAGTGAATAAATGTTACACAATCTAAATTATCTGACATAGCTAAAATAGGTAACATTGAGAGAATTAAAAGAAATAATTTCGGTATAATAATAAATAGCAATCCACACGAAAATTAATTATACTGTAATATATATACTTGCTATATATACTTGTCATAAAATATATCATACTTCTTATTGATAATTTAAATAAAATTTCAAGGCCACAATAATAAATAACGCTAAATCGTGAAAGAATATATTTAATATATTACAGCTATTAATTCTGTGCGATTATTATATTCATTAAATAAACGTGTGTGAAGACACATGATGATTAAATAGCTAAGAATAACTGCAATATATTAATTCATTATATTCAACTGCAGGTATAGATATTGTCTCTCTATTTTTATTCTAGCATTGTTATAAACTGAAAAGAAACAAGTGTTACTGTTATTAAACATGTGGGTCTAGGACATTTCGTCCACGGAAATATCGTGCACAGAAATATCGTACACGGACATATCGTCCACGGAAATATCGTACACGGACATATCGTCCACGGAAATATCGTGCACGGACATATCGTCCACGGAAATATCGTGCACGGACATCGTCCACGGAAATATCGTGCACGGACATATCGTCCACGGAAATATCGTGCACGGACATATCGTCCACGGACATATCGTGCACGGACATATCGTCCACGGACATATCGTGCACGGACATATCGTCCACGGACATATCGTCCACGGACATTTCGTTCACGGACATATCGTGCACGGACATATCGTCCACGGACATTTCGTTCACGGACATTTCGTTCACGGACATTTCGTTCACGAAATATTTTATTTTGTATTTTAAAGTTTATGTACTGTATAGGTATATGCTTACTTAATTATAAGCAAGGTGTAAATATTTAATAACTTTATAGGGACTTAAAATTAGATATGCATATGCTACACGGGTGGACTGTATTTTCATGTTGTTTCCCTCGTTCAATAATTCGCATTAATTAATAAAGAGTATTAATGAAACTGAAATAAGAGGGTACTAATAGTAATGAAAGTGTGGTTCATTTGACAGCTGAGGTAAGATGTTGAGGAATTAGCTTTTAATTAATGCACCGCTTTAACGTGTTAAAGACAAAAGGTTAATATCACTGAATTCGTAATAACCTAAATACAAAGAGCTGGACTGAACTGACTAGTCAATAATGTATCAGCTGATTCCATATACCATTAAAAAGTATTCAGTTATATCATTTTACTGTTGCTGGCCAGCAGGAAGAGGAGAGAAGATTGCCATAAGAATTACCGCAAATACCACTAATTTATGATTACTATTAACAAAGGGTGTTTCTACTTTCATATTGCAGAATAAATATAAATAACAAGTGACTCTCCTGTTTAATAACAATACAGTGACTTGTTAACTACGAGACTGCAAATAACTGTCTAATAAGCATTGATTATCTTTAGATTACTACAGAGATATGTAACCACTAATTGTATTACTGGCTATTTATTCATCTATTGGAATATTTATTTCTTCAGAAAGTATCAAAGATAATAAGAGAGAGAGGAAAAGGAAGCGTAGAAGAGCAGGTAAAAGTAATTAATATTATCGATCAGTGAAGCCACAGAAAAAATAAATCCAGCTTTGGTAAGTGTAAGCACTTTTGTAATAGATAATGAATAGTGGTAAACTGATGAGCTGTGGTAAACTGATGAGCTGTGGTAAACTGATGAGCTGTGGTAAACTGATGAGCTGTGGTAAACTAATGATCTGTGGTAAACTGATGAGCTGTGGTAAACTGATGAGCTGTGGTAAACTGATGAGCTGTGGTAAACTGATGAGCTGTGGTAAACTGATGAGCTGTGGTAAACTGATGAGCTGTGGTAAACTGATGAGCTGTGGTAAACTGATGAGCTGTGGTAAACTGATGAGCTGTGGTAAACTGATGAGCTGTGGTAAACTGATGAGCTGTGGTAAACTGATGAGCTGTGGTAAACTGATGAGCTGTGGTAAACTTATGAGCTGTGGTAAACTTATGAGCTGTGGTAAACTTATGAGCTGTGGTAAACTTATGAGCTGTGGTAAACTTATGAGCTGTGGTAAACTTATGAGCTGTGGTAAACTGATGAGCTGTGGTAAACTTATTATTAAACTGGTAAACTATATTTTTTTGGTAAACTTATTAGTAGAGTGGTAAACCTAAAACTTTGGTAAACTAATGAGCTTTTGGTAAACTTATGATCTTTTCGTACACTTATAAGCAGAAGTAAACTTATAAGCAGAGAGGTAAACTTATAAGCAGAGCGGTAAACTTATAAGCAGAGAGGTAAACTTATAACCAGAGAGGTAAACTTATAACCAGAGAGGTAAACTTATAAGCAGAGAGGTAAACTTATAACCAGAGAGGTAAACTTATAAGCAGAGAGGTAAACTTATAAGCAGAGAGGTAAACTTATAAGCAGAGAGGTAAATTTATAAGCAGAGAGGTAAACTTATAAGCAGAGAGGTAAACTTATAAGCATAGAGGTAAACTTATAAGCAGAGCAGGGTTGGCAAGGTAGGTTTCCCCCATGTTTCCCCCAAAATGGGGGAAACATGGGGGAAACTGAAAAAAACATTTGGGGGAAACTGGGGGAAACTGAAAAATTGGGGGAATCTGGGGGAAACCTAAATTAGCTATACTTATTACTTATCCAAGGGCTTTACGATGTCAGTATGCTCGTTTACGATGTCTGTGTGTTCCTTTACAATGTCTGTGTGCTCCTTTACAATGTCTGTGTGCTCCTTTACAATGTATGTGGGCTCCTTTACAATGTATGTGTGCTCCTTTACAATGTATATGTGCTCCTTTATAATGTATGTGTACAGTGTGCTCCTTTACAATGTCTGTGTGCTCCTTTACAATGTCTGTGTGCTCCTTTACAATATATGTGTGCTCCTTTACAATGTCTGTGTGCTCCTTTGATTTATAATAACTACTTTGTGAGAAACTGTGATAACTAAGGGATAGTAATATCAAATATACTGATATTCAATATTTGTAATTTCTTTTATTGTTCACTGTAGATAAATGTGACAAAACTAAACTTTTATATTTGGTACTACATGCTTCCTTTCGGTAAATAGTTCTAACATCTTAATATAGCCAATTATATAACTTGCAGTGGTAACTAACAAGCTTAATTACGACTTGTCACTGAGAATAGAGCACTCTGGTTCTCTGGAGTCTGAACTGGTTCCATAAAAATTACAATACCCTGTAACCTTAAAGTTAACATTGCACATGTCATGGGATGATGGGAATGCAATGATGATTACTACCTATATTAATCATCATTCATTAGAGATATTTAAATATTATAATTTTGGCAATTATGATTTTTAATTGATGAATAAATTAATTACAAGTAGTTATACCAATATATTATCATATTATGCATTTATTGATCATTAGACTCAATGATTCATTTGACATTTAGCTACTGTAATACATGTTAATGGTCAATATGTAAACTTACATTTATCATTAACAGACTACCAAGGTTTCCCCCAAGTTTCCCCCAGTTTCCCCCAGTTTCCCCCAGTTTCCCCTAGTTTCCCCCAGTTTCCCCCAGATTCCCCCAGTTTCCCCTGGGGGAAACTAAAAAAACCTCCTTGAGGTTTCCCCTAACCAACCCTGAAGCAGAGAGGTAAATTTATAAGCAGAGAGGTAAACTTATAAGCAGAGAGGTAAACTTATAAGCAGAGAGGTAAACTTATAAGCAGAGAGGTAAACTTATAAGCAGAGAGGTAAACTTATAAGCAGAGAGGTAAACTTATAAGCAGAGAGGTAAACTTATAAGCATAGAGGTAAACTTATAAGCAGAGAGGTAAACTTATAAGCATAGAGGTAAACTTATAAGCAGAGAGGTAAATTTATAAGCAGAGAGGTAAACTTATAAGCAGAGAGGTAAACTTATAAGCAGAGAGGTAAACTTATAAGCAGAGAGGTAAACTTATAAGCAGAGAGGTAAACTTATAAGCAGAGAGGTAAACTTATAAGCATAGAGGTAAACTTATAAGCAGAGAGGTAAACTTATAAGCAGAGAGGTAAACTTATAAGCAGAGAGGTAAACTTATAAGCAGAGAGGTAAACTTATAAGCAGTGTGACACGATTATTAGTAAATCATGAAAAAACTTAATCTTTATTGATTAACATAAGGGTACAAAATCAAGTGCAACTTCAATTATAATCATATTTAATCAGCCTGAAATCTAAGACAATAAACACATCTGAACCTGATAATAATCCGATTGTGATTCAATATCTCGCTATGAAGATAGAAGAAGAATAAGAACTAGGGTAACTTACGAATTATCGGTCGGTTCCACTTTTTCAGTAGCTAATATATGAAAAACCGATTTAATAGTAATAAAATTATTATTGTATCGATTTTTCTTTTATGACCGAAGATGTGGAACCGACCAACAATTCGTAACTTGAAATCTCTATAATTTCGATTCATATTATCGAAATCTTTTATGAAAAGACTTCATAAGAAATAACCGCGGAAACTAATTTAAATATCGTCAGATTAGCATAAGTTGTGCTTTGGCAGCTAGGAAGGTGGATATGAATAAGAACTTTGTTAGATTTGATATCAAAAGAACTCCCATAGTTATTGATAGAGATAATTTATTCATCATAATATATGCATGGTTTCTTCCATCAATATCTTAAACAGGTCCAGATTGATAAAAAGCTCCAGAGAATATCCTCAACATTTGATAACATTTCAAACTGTTTGTGAAGTTTAGTCGCTTGAGTGGATATTTGAAAGGGCCCCTCCATCCAAATCAACCAAGCGAACCTCAGAACCATTTTAGAGCTGACTACTGCCAGAACTTCCTGATTATATCCAAAGTTCTCAATGCAAATTTAATCTGAATCAAAAGAAGAGCAGAGGAGAGTTCTTTCTATCGAATCATTGAAGTGATGTTTTTAATCAAAATGCTAATCCGTGTTGTTACAGTTCAAAAGAAAGCCTTTGGAAATGAGCTCTAAAGTCTTGGTTTGAGGGCCACTGCAGCCTAATAATCACCAGCACAGCCATTAAAAGGATAAGAAAATAATTTGAAATATCATTTTGCAATATCAAATATTAAAAAAAAACATTAGTTCAAAGGTTAATGGTCGAAAATGTAATGTAGACTAAATAAATTAGTGTGGAATTAAGACATTATTTTACTGTTATCTAGGTAGAGATTAAAGCCTGGCTCATTGTATATTTTTAATCCAATGGTACACTAAATAATTTACATAGAATATAGCTCTCTATTACACAAACACGGCTAATCAATTCCTTCGAAATGATTTAGCAGAAAACTTAGCTTTAGTTCTTAGTTAAGTGGCCTCATGGAAAAATGTTCCGGCCGAAAATAGTTGACATAAGCTCCTCTAAAGTTGGTTAATGACGCCCTTCGATAAAACCGATGAAGGGGGGTGTAACCGATGAAGGGGGGTGTAACCGATGAAGGGGGGTGTAACCGATGAAGGGGGGTGTAACCGATGAAGGGGGTGTAACCGATGAAGGGGGTGTAACCGATGAAGGGGGTGTAACCGATGAAGGGAGGTGTAACCCATAAAGGGGGGTGTAACCGATGAAGGGGGGTGTAACCGATAAATGCCTCATTTGAAGTCACTGGTTAGGATTTTGAGTAGAAAATACTGTGAAAATAAATAATAACATCCAATGGACACATAATTTATCACGATTTAAAATCCATGTATATTATAATGTTTATTAAATATAATAAGCTATGTATATATTGCGCATTAATATAGTCAAATGCAATATTTAGTCTGTCTCTTCAGGTTTGTATTTAATGTCAACCAAATAACATATCGAGGATAATTCAAAATTCACACGGCCATTGATCCTTTCAATGCAATTATATTCGAATAAAAGTATAGCATTGACCCAATGAGTTTTGGGAAAATAACCACTTTGAAATACTACCATCCACGCCCACATCCCTATTGGCACTATTTAAATACCCCCACTTTACTCCTATTGGCACTATTTAAATACCCCCACTTTACCCCTATCGGCACTATTTAAATACCCCCACTTTACTCCTATTGGCACTATTTAAATACTTCCACTTTACTCCTATTGGCACTATTTAAATACCCCCACTTTACTCCTATTGGCACTATTTAAATACCCCCACTTTACTCCTATTGGCACTATTTAAATACCCCCACTTTACCCCTATTGGCACTATTTAAATTCCCCCACTTTACTCCTATTGACACTATTTAAATTCCCCCACTTTACCCCTATTGGCACTATTTACCCCTACCCCCCTATTTTCACCTGTCCGTTGAACTCATCTGAAGTTCCGACGGAGGAGAAATAATTGAGGGAACTTGTTTCGACTTTATTGTAAATTGAAACACTTACTGTAAATTGCCGTACTGGTAAAATAGGCAGTGAAACACTTACTGTAAATTGTCGTACTGGTAAAATAGGCAGTGAAACACTTACTGTAAATTGTCGTACTGGTAAAATAGGCAGTGAAACACTTACTGTAAATTGTCGTACTGGTAAAATAGGCAGTGAAACACTTACTGTAAATTGCCGTACTGGTAAAATAGGCAGTATATCTGAGGTCATCAAACTCGCAAATTAGTGAACACGTGTAAATATTAAAGTTAAAGATGAACTATTTGAACATTGTCTACCTTCTATCAATCATAATGATATAGCAATTATTCTTTACTTTAATTATCAAGCAGATATATTTTCATGTCGAAACTGTATAAACTTTAAATTATTTCTTTAGAAAGCAACATAATAAAGGTCTAGAGTTTAGTTATTCCTCACAATACATTTTTTCAGGGGGATTTAGTTAAGAAAAATGGCGAGGCAATCCTTTCCACTGAAGTTCATTCCATACATTCATTTTACACGCTATTTACTCGAGATGAAGAAAAATAAATTTTCTGCAAACTGGCCACACTTTTTTACCATTTAGGCCTACCGAACATTGAAAATCTGTTGTGAAGAAGGAACAATCTTTGCCAAAAATTTACATTGAGGTTAATAAAAATTATTGTAGATGCAATATGAGAAATTCTTTTGTAATAGTTTACGCAATTTATTTATTAATGTATAGCTACCTTAGTTCAATAGAAATATCATTGACAAAGTATGAAGTATTAGAGTTTGAGTATTTAAACTATGCTCTTTATTTGCCTAAGACATTTAAAGAGTGACACCTTGTCACACTGACACTATTTAAAGAGTGACACCTTGTCACACTGACACTATCCAAAGAGTGACACTTTGTCACACTGACACTATCTAAAGAGTGACACTTTGTCACACTGACACTATCTAAAGAGTGACACTTTGTCACACTGACACTATCTAAAGAGTGACACTTTGTCACACTGACACTATCCAAAGAGTGACACTTTGTCACACTGACACTATCTGAAGAGTGACACTTTGTCACACTGACACTATCTGAAGAGTGACACTTTGTCACACTGACACTATCTGAAGAGTGACACTTTAGCACACTGACACTATCTAAAGAGTGACACTTTGTCACACTGACACTATCTAAAGAGTGACACTTTAGCACACTGACACTATCTAAAGAGTGACACTTTGTCACACTGACACTATCTGAACAGTGACACTTTGTCACACTGACACTATCTAAAGAGTGACACTATCTAAAGAGTGACTCCAGAAAAAGCTGTCTCAAGATTTATACACAATTAAGAGACAATGTCTAAGGGAATCTTACTTTACTTTTTCATGGAACTATAAAAATATCACTATTAGATTTAAGTATATAAGATATAAGGGGGAGATATAAATATAATCATTAATATAATATATTAAAATAATACTAACACAATACCTAGGGTAGAGTATTAATTTAATGCGAGTTTTTAGTAATACCCTATAAATTTTCATATGGTATTCAACTTGTCTCATGTAACTGTTGCTGCACCCTAACTATTGAGTATTTATAACTGTTACCACAGAGACATGGTAACTGTTACCACAGAGACATGGTAACTGTTACCACAGAGACATGGTAACTGTTACCACAAAGACATGGTAACTGTTACCACACAGACATGGTAACTGTTACCACAGAGACATGGTAACTGTTACCACAAAGACATGGTAACTGTTACCACAGAGACATGGTAACTGTTACCACAGAGACATGGTAACTGTTACCACAAAGACATGGTAACTGTTACCACACAGACATGGTAACTGTTACCACACAGACATGGTAACTGTTACCACACAGACATGGTAACTGTTACCACAGAGACATGGTAACTGTTACCACAAAGACATGGTAACTGTTACCACAGAGACATGGTAACTGTTACCACAGAGACATGGTAACTGTTACCACAGAGACATGGTAACTGTTACCACAAAGACATGGTAACTGTTACCACAGAGACATGGTAACTGTTACCACAGAGACATGGTAACTGTTACCACAGAGACATGGTAACTGTTACCACAGAGACATGGTAACTGTTACCACAGAGACATGGTAACTGTTACCACAGAGACATGGTAACTGTTACCACAGAGACATGGTAACTGTTACCACAGAGACATGGTAACTGTTACCACAGAGACATGGTAACTGTTACCACAGAGACATGGTAACTGTTACCACAGAGACATGGTAACTGTTACCACACAGACATGGTAACTGTTACCACAGAGACATGGTAACTGTTACCACAGAGACATGGTAACTGTTACCACAGAGACATGGTAACTGTTACCACACAGACATGGTAACTGTTACCACAGAGACATGGTAACTGTTACCACAAAGACATGGTAACTGTTACCACAGAGACATGGTAACTGTTACCACAGAGACATGGTAACTGTTACCACAGAGACATGGTAACTGTTACCACAGAGACATGGTAACTGTTACCACAGAGACATGGTAACTGTTACCACAGAGACATGGTAACTGTTACCACAGAGACATGGTAACTGTTACCACAGAGACATGGTAACTGTTACCACAGAGACATGGTAACTGTTACCACAGAGACATGGTAACTGTTACCACAGAGACATGGTAACTGTTACCACAGAGACATGGTAACTGTTACCACAGAGACATGGTAACTGTTACCACAGAGACATGGTAACTGTTACCACAGAGACATGGTAACTGTTACCACAGAGACATGGTAACTGTTACCACAGAGACATGGTAACTGTTACCACAGAGACATGGTAACTGTTACCACACAGACATGGTAACTGTTACCACAAAGACATGGTAACTGTTACCACAGAGACATGGTAACTGTTACCACAGAGACATGGTAACTGTTACCACAGAGACATGGTAACTGTTACCACAGAGACATGGTAACTGTTACCACAGAGACATGGTAACTGTTACCACAGAGACATGGTAACTGTTACCACAGAGACATGGTAACTGTTACCACAGAGACATGGTAACTGTTACCACAGAGACATGGTAACTGTTACCACAGAGACATGGTAACTGTTACCACAGAGACATGGTAACTGTTACCACAGAGACATGGTAACTGTTACCACAGAGACATGGTAACTGTTACCACAGAGACATGGTAACTGTTACCACAGAGACATGGTAACTGTTACCACAGAGACATGGTAACTGTTACCACAGAGACATGGTAACTGTTACCACAGAGACATGGTAACTGTTACCACAGAGACATGGTAACTGTTACCACACAGACATGGTAACTGTTACCACAGAGACATGGTAACTGTTACCACAGAGACATGGTAACTGTTACCACAGAGACATGGTAACTGTTACCACAGAGACATGGTAACTGTTACCACAGAGACATGGTAACTGTTACCACAGAGACATGGTAACTGTTACCACAGAGACATGGTAACTGTTACCACAGAGACATGGTAACTGTTACCACAGAGACATGGTAACTGTTACCACAGAGACATGGTAACTGTTACCACAGAGACATGGTAACTGTTACCACAGAGACATGGTAACTGTTACCACAGAGACATGGTAACTGTTACCACAGAGACATGGTAACTGTTACCACAGAGACATGGTAACTGTTACCACAGAGACATGGTAACTGTTACCACAGAGACATGGTAACTGTTACCACAGAGACATGGTAACTGTTACCACAGAGACATGGTAACTGTTACCACAAAGACATGGTAACTGTTACCACAGAGACATGGTAACTGTTACCACAGAGACATGGTAACTGTTACCACAGAGACATGGTAACTGTTACCACAGAGACATGGTAACTGTTACCACAGAGACATGGTAACTGTTACCACAGAGACATGGTAACTGTTACCACAGAGACATGGTAACTGTTACCACACAGACATGGTAACTGTTACCACAGAGACATGGTAACTGTTACCACAGAGACATGGTAACTGTTACCACAGAGACATGGTAACTGTTACCACAGAGACATGGTAACTGTTACCACAGAGACATGGTAACTGTTACCACAGAGACATGGTAACTGTTACCACAGAGACATGGTAACTGTTACCACAGACATGGTAACTGTTACCACAGAGACATGGTAACTGTTACCACAGAGACATGGTAACTGTTACCACAGAGACATGGTAACTGTTACCACAGAGACATGGTAACTGTTACCACAGAGACATGGTAACTGTTACCACAGAGACATGGTAACTGTTACCACAGAGACATGGTAACTGTTACCACAGAGACATGGTAACTGTTACCACAGAGACATGGTAACTGTTACCACAGAGACATGGTAACTGTTATCACAGAGACATGGTAACTGTTACCACAGAGACATGGTAACTGTTACCACACAGACATGGTAACTGAGGCTGTACTCTAAAGTAGAGTGCTGAGGGATAAAAAAGAGAAGGAGGAGCCCCCAGGGAGCAGTGGGCCTCAGTCCCCTCTACTTCATTTAACAGACCGCTAGAAAAGTAACCCTCACTAAGGAATTAGACTTACCCTCTAATTTGAATAAACTTAACCTACGAAAAGTGAGTTTCTTATATTTTACTATAAATAAAAAAGGAATATTGAATGCATCTATTTTACATCTGTGAGTGTAAGTGGTAGATAGTTCTTTTACCTACTATAACTGAGCAAAATAATAAATGTTAAATGGTCTCTCTACCATATTCAACATTCTAATTCGATAATCTAATTTCAAAATATTCCTGAAAATATACATTAAGTTATTTATGAAAAATAAGTCAGAAGCACTAACCTTGCAAAAGATATTGGAAGTAACCAAAAAATTATCGGAAAGTAATTATAAATTGATGGGCTATTATGGACTAATAAAAAATAGAAAACACATTAAAAACATGTGAAGGCATCATCATTAGATGTATAGAGATAATAGTACAGAATATTGCTATAGTTACTCATCACAGTATATTACGTAAAGCCTTATAAGCTATAGTTTTAGGGCACTATAGAGGGGATTAGATGAATCATATTATAGTCATTTATTGTGCAGCAAAATAATAAAAGAAATCATATATATTATAAAAAGATATTTTCAACATTATATCTTGTAATGATCGAAAAATTCATAAAAACATGGAACGATTTATCTAAATTTTTGAATACTGAAATTTATTAAATTTCCTAATTTAATTTTAAAGTAAATAAATTATCATTCCCAAAAGATCGATTATTGGAGTACAATGATCTCAAAATATTATTTTAAATATATACGTACAATGTATAATCCATTTACTTGATATCAATTTAGATATATTTGAAGAAATAACTGAAAAGTTTTAAACAATGCATTGATTTCTGCAGTCTGCATGTTCCCCAGTAATATTGTGTATGACAAACTAAAGCTGTCTGATGCCTTACCAATACGCTTAACATAGTAAGCATGTGAGCCTTAGCCACCTCACGAATAACTAACTAGCTCATCTCATCTGCATTACCATGTCTGGAAAAACACTTTATTGCACATCAAACATTCCATTCGATTAGAGTAAACAGGGAGAAAATCTTACGGAAAAGATGAACATTGATTTCACGTGCGTGTGCATACATTAACAATGGAAATACACATGTTTTTACAGTTCATTAGCATTTCAAAAAAAAATCATTTTGTGTTTTACAACTAAAACATACGTTCATTGCATATAGCACTAGTTTGAAAAATAGGGTAAGTTACGAATTATCGGTCCGATTCACATATTCGGTCATTAATTAATAACAGTATATTGATTTAATCTTTGTTTTTGTTATTATTATATTTTTTTATATGACCGAAGATGTGAAACCGACCGCTAATTCGTAACTACTACCAAAGACATTTAGGGCAGTCTTTGCCATATAATGACATGGTAAAGATGAGTAGGAAATGTTATTGTGGAGCTGATTTACGAGTCACTCATGGAATATTGAGTGGCTACAGAGCAACAAAGCAGGGGAAGTTGCCTTAGTTATTGCTATGATATTACCTACTATAAACTTGAATTGAGGTGATAGAGAGAAATGGTGTTTGGTAAGTTGACGACAATAAATAATGACAAAATATTCTAAAAAATAATTCATATTGAATCTCAGTAAATTGAACCGAATTACAAAAATCCCCCAATATGCACTTTATGATAACCATGCAGGTGACAGGTGCGTTTGTCATCAGAAGGTTAGTACTAATTAGTCTGCACCAAACCAGTGCAAAAAGTACCGGGGACTTGCATGCTTACAGTGAAGGTACAAGAGTAGGGTCCCACCTGGCTAGGGAGTAAAAACTGCATAGCGTAGTTAGTAAAAAAAGACTGCATTGTGTAGAGAGGATGCAGAAAAAGAGAGTAGGTAGTTAACGAGAGGGTAATTAAATAACAGACAAAAGATGAGGACAAAGTAGTGAGTGTAGATATAAGAGAAAGTACACGGGCCCTTTCATAGTTTCAATGCAGTGAATTCATATCGTTATTCTTCTCTTACATGAGGGATAAATGTGAAAGAAAACATTGCAGCATGGTATGTATTCACTGAAATAGATAGATAGATATGCTAAGAATACCTTTTCGTATTATAAAGACTTGGTACGTAATGACAGTGAAAAAATAAAGTTAGTAAACAGAAATATACTGTGCAAAAAAAATGACATCAATGTAGTTTGGTAGATTCATTCGGGTAGTCTATTATAAGAAATAAATAATAATCGGTAACCAGTAACTTTTAAAGAATTCCCACAAAAGCTCTATAGTAAAGAAGTTGGGCATAACAATGCTTATACACATGCCTATTTTGAATGGTCTATCTAAGCTACTCCACTTGCCAGAGTTGTTTTCAAAATGTAGGCCAATCATAACTTAATTTTCTTCTCAGATAACAAAATTATCGAGACCATAAAAAGCAACAGACACCGTAAAATCTTTAAAACATCGATGCCTCGGTTGAATAATCTAAAATTCTTCATTTTGGTGGCCAATGATCCGTTCTAAGTCGATAACTTTATATGAGACGACGGATTATATTAGGAACTACGCCTATATTGTATAAGACTGAGAGTATATTGGATAAAGACTGAGAGTATATTGGCTAAAGACTGAGAGTATATTGGCTAAAGACTGAGAGTATATTGGCTAAAGACTGAGAGTATATTGGCTAAAGACTGAGAGTATATTGGCTAAAGACTGAGAGTATATTGGCTAAAGACTGAGAGTATATTGGCTAAAGACTGAGAGTATATTGGCTAGAGACTGAGAGTATATTGGCTAAAGACTGAGAGTATATTGGCTAAAGACTGAGAGTATATTGGCTAAAGACTGAGAGTATATTGGCTAAAAACTGAGAGTATATTGGCAAAGACTGAGAGTATATTGGCTAAAGACTGAGAGTATATTGGCTATAGACTGTGAGTATATTGGCTAAAGACTGTGAGTATATTGGCTATAGACTGTGAGTATATTAGCTAAAGACTGAGAGTATATTGGCTAAAAACTGAGAGTATATTGGCAAAGACTGAGAGTATATTGGCTATAGACTGTGAGTATATTGGCTAAAGACTGTGAGTATATTGGCTATAGACTGTGAGTATATTGGCTAAAGACTGAGAGTATATTGGCTAAAAACTGAGAGTATATTGGCAAAGACTGAGAGTATATTGGCTAAAGACTGAGAGTATATTGGCTATAGACTGAGAGTATATTGGCTAAAGACTGAGAGTATATTGGCTAAAGACTGAGAGTATATTGGCTAAAGACTGAGAGTATATTGGCTAAAGACTGAGAGTATATTGGCTAAAGACTGAGAGTATATTGGCTAAAGACTGAGAGTATATTGGCTAAAGACTGAGAGTATATTGGCTAAAGACTGAGAGTATATTGGCTAAAGACTGAGAGTATATTGGCTAAAGACTGAGAGTATATTGGCTAAAGACTGAGAGTACATTGGCTAAAGACTGAGAGTATATTGGCTAGAGACTGAGAGTATATTGGCTAAAGACTGAGAGTATATTGGCTAAAGACTGAGAGTATATTGGATAAAGACTGAGAGTATATTGGCTAAAGACTGAGAGTATATTGGCTAAAGACTGAGAGTATATTGGCTAAAGACTGAGAGTATATTGGCTAAAGACTGAGAGTATATTGGCTAAAGACTGAGAGTATATTGGCTAAAGACTGAGAGTATATTGGCTAAAGACTGAGAGTACATTGGCTAAAGACTGAGAGTATATTGGCTAGAGACTGAGAGTATATTGGCTAAAGACTGAGAGTATATTGGCTAAAGACTGAGAGTATATTGGCAAAAGACTGAGAGTATATTGGCTAAAGACTGAGAGTATATTGGCTAGAGACTGAGAGTATATTGGCTAAAGACTGAGAGTATATTGGCTAAAGACTGAGAGTATATTGGCTAAAGACTGAGAGTATATTTAATAATTCCCGTCATACGCCTGAACTCAGACAATAAGACCTGAGTCCCATTACCTCAGGCTTCAGTCTATCAGAGCTCAGTACTACTACCTCAGTCTTCAGTCTATCAGACATCAGTCCCATTACCTCAGGCCTGAGACTGAGTGCAGACTCAGTGCCTGCGTATTTGGCAGAGTGTCTCAATCTCCACCTCGATAATGGGCAATAGTGCTCCTCATTGCCGAACTCAGGACTTTTCTTGGACTGGCAGAGCTCCAAAGACACAAAAATGTTGCAACAACAACCTATATAGAGAGAGACGTTCTGAATTACTTACGACAAGAAGTCTGCCTTTCGGAACAAATTGCCTAGCATTTTACCAGCCAACCATCTCTACTAATATCCTCTACCACGCTAATTATTGATTAAACTAAAGGAATTCACATACATTGATAGGAATTCAGAGTCCGAACTTAATTATATTAAAACTTTTTAACCCTTTTCTTTTAAATTGAACTTTGATGGCATGATTAGTTTCTGTTATTTACATTATCTCTGTCAGTTGTTGAATATCTTTAATTCTAATTAGCACACAGCAGTCCACAGCTTATGAATAACATTGCTATGAAAAACATATTAGGTAGCAATGAATAAAATGAATGAAAAACTCATTGAATAGAAATAGAAGTTAATTTGCTAATGAAAAATTGAAATTGAGTTAATCGATTTAATTATATTCATAACTATATTATAATTGATTATTGGTACAGACTGAATATTACTCCTATACGTCAATATTAAACTTAGAAAGTTAGTGCTATATATTCAGCAGCTAACTATCACAGCTACACAATGAATTACATAAAATGTAAATAACTATTATTGTTAACTATCAGCAAATTTATTAATAATTAAAAGCACATAAAATTTAATATATATTTCATTGAGAATTGATAACAGTTGTCCATTAATAAAGTGTATATTTCGCTTTAAAACATTTTCTATATAATCATTACATATTAAAATTAATAGATTATACCTCTTGCAGTTAATAATATAAGTTGAGATAATTCAATTGACAATATAAATGAATAACATTAATTAAATCATGGCAATTGTAATTATTTAACAAGGGTAAGTTTCGAGTTACCGGACGGTACCATATTTCCGATCATAAGAAAAAAGTATATAATAAAAGTAAGAAAGCCTATTGTCACCACTCACCAGAAACACGTTAGCAACTTTCATTTAGTTATTAATAATAAATGATAAACCATGCAATTCGAGACGGATTAACGAGGATTATATTATTATTTCACAATACTAATTTAACAATGAATATTAACAGTTGAATAATAATTGCTTTAAATTTGCATTACGTAACTCGTATCAAGTAAGATAATGTAAATACAAAATCTAGTTATTAGTTATTTACAGTATACCTACCTTGTTATTAATTTATTATATCTACCTAATTAATAGGTTTATTCCTACCTTGTTAAAAATATAAAATTAATTATTGTAAATTAGGATAAGTTACGAATTCACATCTTCAGTCATATAAGAAAAAACTGTAGGATAAGTTTTTCGGTCAGTTCTCCATTTTCGGACACATAAGAAAACACGATATAATAATAATTATTTATTGAAAATGGAGAACCGACCGATAATTAAGAACTAATCCTATAATGACTACTAATTTTTATGGCCATGCATGGTACCTGTAGGTATCATGAAAACCGATTAAACTAAAAATTAAAAAATCACTATTATTTCGTTTTTCTTATATGTATTACGGCCCAAGATGTGAAACCGACCGATAATTCGTAACTTACCCTGGAGAAAAATGAATAATTTATTACATCTTACCTCGTTATTATCTATTTTGAAATCTAATAAATATTTGATACAATTTAATAGGTAGGTACCTAGGTGGGGCATGTTAACCATTTAGTTACAATAATAATAATATAATTTAGGTAGGTACTTACCTATTTAACTACTGCACTCTTAGCACTAAGTTATTATAATGTTTTTATTTACACATGAACAAAGTCATCATATTCAAAGTTTAATGATAGAATTACTGAAGTATTATATTATTCACATTAATTTGTTCAAAACTAACAAAGTTCATAGAGTCACAAACAGAAAATACTCGAGAGTTTGAAGCATCACAGAACACTGGAGTAGCAGGAGCGTCACACCTCCTCTCAACACTGGTGCCAGTCAAACACTGAAAATGATAACCAACACTGGTGACTGGATTGGAATTACTTGAGTTTGAATCCTAAAAAATGAAACATTGCCACTTTTTATTGGGCTCAAAAAGATCCTTGATGTCGATGTTACGGATATCCTAACGGTTATTTCTAATAGGTTTCCTTATGAAATATTCGTGGACTATTTAGATAGGTTTTCTTATTTCTAATAGGTTTCCTTAAGAAATATTCGTGGACTAAGGACTATTTAGTTAGGTTTCCTTATTTCTAATAGGTTTCTTTATGAAATATTCGTGGACTATTTAAATAGGTTTCCTTATTTCTAATAGGTTTCTTTATGAAATATTCGTGGACTATTTTGATAGGCTTCCTTATTTCTAATAGGTTTCCTTATGAAATATTTGTTTCCAAAATGTATTGAGCAATAAATAATCGTATTATTAAGCTAATAACTGATTTCATTATTCTGGTTATTCGGGTAAATGTCCAAGTTTAATTACTTTAAGGAAAAAATATTAATAATAACAGACTGAAGAACAAGTACCAATTGCAAATTTTCTTTTTGATTTCAGGAATTCTTATTTCGTTTATTAGATAAGTAATATGGGTAAACTCCTAGTTTAGTTGACCCTTAGATAGGGTCAACTAAACCAGGAATCGGGTATATAATATGATATTAATATTTAAATCTTATCTTAAATATATTTATTGAGTTTAAGGATCCGTTAACAAGACTGTAGATTGTTCAAATGGCACGGTTTAAAAAAAGAAAACATTTTCCTGAACAGTTGAAGAATGGAAAATAGTTTTAAAAAGTTCATATTTTTTTCAATCATAAGACATTCTTTTGAATAGTTGATCGGTATTATAGATACATATTACATTCAAATAATATTTCATTTTCATTTAAACATTTATTTCATCATAATATCATAAAATAATTTGAACCAATTTTTTATTGCTCAACGCTATAATATAGAATTTATATACCCGCTTCCTAGTTTAGTTGACCCTTAGATAGGGTCAACTAAACTAGGATTTTACCGTAATATGGTATAATAGAGGATATATGAAATTTCTTATTCGTTTCGGAATTATTGACAATTGGAATGGGAAAATATGTATATATGAATGTAATAATAATGATGATGTGGTTATAGGAATTTTCGCCGTTGGAAAATTCGCCGTGAGGAATATTAGCCGTGGAGAAGAAATTATAGAGGACATCAGATAATTATAAAGAAAACCAATTTGAAAATTTTAGACACTTGTAGAATATTTTTATAATACCTAATAATAATAATAATAAAAAAATTATTTTATCAATCGTACAGAGTTTTCTCATAGTACATTTGTTTGAAAGAAGAATTTATTAGATTGAAAAAAGCCCTATGGTAACTTAAAAAAAGTTATTCAGGCAATTAAAAGTAAATAAAGAATTCTGCATAAGTAATTTAAACAAAAAACAAAATAAAAAAAATATGACAGTGAGAAATTATTTAAAGACTATAATGAAAATAAAAATAAAAAAAAATAAAAAAAAATTAATTCCACTATCTAACTAACACGTTGTCTGAATGAAGCCACCCACTAATATTAGAATTTATAAATGTAAATATCAACTGTAGGTAATTATGTAATATTGTACATCTGATAAAACTAAGATGACTAAAATTTATGTTACCTGTTCATATATGCAATGTATATTTTAATCAGTAATCGTATAATTTTGTGTCACGAGAGGTCGCTGCATAACATTTGGAGTGTTTTGATTGGTTGACTAAATAGTCGAAGCCAATTTCTTTGTTGAAAAAATATTCTAACAAAAAAATAAGATAACTAGTGATAGTCAGCTGTGTTTCGTCTATCTCTAGTCGGTTTGCGTCACTTCCTCTTAAAAGTGTTTGTGTTCCTGTGTGTTTAATATTGTGAATTTAAGATAAAGCTTTTCTAATTATTGTACTGTTCCGAGTTATTGATGGTTTCATACCTACCTAATTATTGACTGTTTCGATTTATTCGGTATTACATTGAACGGTTTATCTCTTGAAATCTGAATTATTGTGTATGGCACAAATATTTCAAGGTAGTACACTGATAAGAATGCTACATTTAAAATATCTCTTGTGAGTGTATGTGATCTCTCTAAACCAAAATTCCTTTGATTTCTATTTTAGAATCCATAAAAATTCTTGTTGCTGCGATTCTACCGTAATATGAGGAATAAATAGGAAAACAATTTTTTAGTCCTATGTTATTATTTATATAAAGCTAGAAATAAATAAATTTAGTTATATTAATATTTAGATATTATTTATATATTCCTCACGGCGAAAATTCCCACAGTGAATTCTCCGGTCACGGATGATATGCTGACAATGATGATGCTGTAAATGCAATGAATGATGCTGTAAAAACAATGATGATGCTGCAAAAACAATTATGATGCTGTAAATACAATGATGATGCTGCAAAAACAATGATGATGCTGCAAAAGCAATGATGATGCTGTAAATACAATGATGATGCTGTAAATACAATGATGATGCTGTAAATACAATGATGATGCTGTAGAAATAATGATGATGCTGTAAATACAATGATGATGCTGTAAATACAATGATGATGCTGTAGAAACAATGATGATGCTGTATATACAATGATGATGCTGTAAATACAATGATGATGCTGTAAATACAATGATGATGCTGTAAATACAATGATGATGCTGTAAATACAATGATGATGCTGTAAATACAATGATGATGCTGTAGAAACAATGATGATGCTGTAAATACAATGATGATGCCGTAAATACAATGATGATGCTGTAAATACAATGATGATGCTGTAAATACAATGATGATGCTGTAAATACAATGATGATGCTGTAAAAACAATGATGATGCTGTAAATACAATGATGATGCTGTAGAAACAATGATGATGCTGTAAATACAATGATGATGCTGTAAATACAATGATGATGCTGTAGAAATAATGATGATGCTGTAAATACAATGATGATGCTGTAAATACAATGATGATGCTGTAAAAACAATGATGATGCTGTAAATACAATAATGATGCTGTAGAAACAATGATGATGCTGTAAATACAATGATGATGCTGTAAATACAATGATGACGCTGTAAAAACAATGATGATGCTGTAAATACAATGATGATGCTGTAAATACAATGATGATGCTGTAAATACAATGATGATGCTGTAAAAACAATGATGATGCAGTAAATACAATGATGATGCTGTAAAAACAATGATGATGCTGTAAATACAATGATGATGCTGTAAATACAATGATGATGCTGTAAATACAATGATGATGCTGTAAATACAATGATGATGCTGTAAATACAATGATGATGCTGTAAATACAATGATGATGCTGTAAAAACAATGATGATGCTGTAAATACAATGATGATGCTGTAAATACAATGATGATGCTGTAGAAACAATGATGATGCTGTAAATACAATGATGATGCTGTAAATACAATGATGATGCTGTAAATACAATGATGATGCTGTAAATACAATGATGATGCTGTAAATACAATGATGATGCTGTAAATACAATGATGATGCTGTAGAAACAATGATGATGCTGTAAATACTGTACAATGATGATGCTGTAAAATCAATGATGATGCTGTAAATACAATGATGATGCTGTAAATACAATGATGATGCTGTAAATACAATGATGATGCTGTAAATACAATGATGATGCTGTAAATACAATGATGATGCTGTAAATACAATGATGATGCTGTAAATACAATGATGATGCTGTAGAAACAATGATGATGCTGTAAATACAATGATGATGCCGTAAATACAATGATGATGCTGTAAATACAATGATGATGCTGTAAATACAATGATGATGCTGTAGAAACAATGATGATGCTGTAAATACAATGATGATGCTGTAAATACAATGATGATGCTGTAAATACAATGATGATGCTGTAAAAACAATGATGATGCTGTAAATACAATGATGATGCTGTAAATACAATGATGATGCTGTAAATACAATGATGATGCTGTAAATACAATGATGATGCTGTAAATACAATGATGATGCTGTAAATACAATGATGATGCTGTAAATACAATGATGATGCTGTAAATACAATGATGATGCTGTAAATACAATGATGATGCTGTAAATACAATGATGATGCTGTAGAAACAATGATGATGCTGTAAATACAATGATGATGCTGTAAATACAATGATGATGCTGTAAATACAATGATGATGCTGTAGAAACAATGATGATGCTGTAAATACAATGATGATGCTGTAAATACAATGATGATGCTGTAGAAACAATGATGATGCTGTAAATACAATGATGATGCTGTATATACAATGATGATGCTGTAAATACAATAATGATGCTGTAAAAACAATGATGATGCTGTAAATACAATGATGATGCTGTAAATACAATGATGATGCTGTAAATACAATGATGATGCTGTAAATACAATGATGATGCTGTAGATACAATGATGATGCTGTAAATACAATGATGATGCTGTAAATACTGTACAATGATGATGCTGTAAATACTGTACAATGATGATGCTGTAAATACAATGATGATGCTGTAAATACAATGATGATGCTGTAAATACAATGATGATGCTGTAAAAACAATGATGATGCTGTAAATACAATGATGATGCTGTAAATACAATGATGATGCTGTAGAAACAATGATGATGCCGTAAATACAATGATGATGCTGTAAATACAATGATGATGCTGTAAATACAATGATGATGCTGTAAATACAATGATGATGCTGTAAATACAATGATGATGCTGTAAATACAATGATGATGCTGTAAATACAATGATGATGCTGTAAATACAATGATGATGCTGTAAATACAATGATGATGCTGTAAATACAATGATGATGCTGTAGAAGCAATGATGATGCTGTAAATACAATGATGATGCTGTATATACAATGATGATGCTGTAAATACAATGATGATGCTGTAAATACAATGATGATGCTGTAAATACAATGATGATGCTGTAAAAACAATGATGATGCTGCAAAAAACAATGATGATGCTGTAAATACTGTACAATGATGATGCTGTAAATACAATGATGATGCTGTATGTACAATGATGATGCTGTAAATACAATGATGATGCTGTAGAAACAATGATGATGCTGTATATACAATGATGATGCTGTAAATACAATGATGATGCTGTAAATACAATGATGATGCTGTAAATACAATGATGATGCTGTAAATACAATGATGATGCTGTAAATACAATGATGATGCTGTAGAAACAATGATGATGCTGTAAATACAATGATGATGCCGTAAATACAATGATGATGCTGTAAATACAATGATGATGCTGTAAATACAATGATGATGCTGTAAATACAATGATGATGCTGTAAAAACAATGATGATGCTGTAAATACAATGATGATGCTGTAGAAACAATGATGATGCTGTAAATACAATGATGATGCTGTAAATACAATGATGATGCTGTAGAAATAATGATGATGCTGTAAATACAATGATGATGCTGTAAATACAATGATGATGCTGTAAAAACAATGATGATGCTGTAAATACAATGATGATGCTGTAGAAACAATGATGATGCTGTAAATACAATGATGATGCTGTAAATACAATGATGACGCTGTAAAAACAATGATGATGCTGTAAATACAATGATGATGCTGTAAATACAATGATGATGCTGTAAATACAATGATGATGCTGTAAAAACAATGATGATGCAGTAAATACAATGATGATGCTGTAAAAAACAATGATGATGCTGTAAATACAATGATGATGCTGTAAATACAATGATGATGCTGTAAATACAATGATGATGCTGTAAAAACAATGATGATGCAGTAAATACAATGATGATGCTGTAAAAACAATGATGATGCTGTAAATACAATGATGATGCTGTAAATACAATGATGATGCTGTAAATACAATGATGATGCTGTAAATACAATGATGATGCTGTAAATACAATGATGATGCTGTAAATACAATGATGATGCTGTAAAAACAATGATGATGCTGTAAATACAATGATGATGCTGTAAATACAATGATGATGCTGTAGAAACAATGATGATGCTGTAAATACAATGATGATGCTGTAAATACAATGATGATGCTGTAAATACAATGATGATGCTGTAAATACAATGATGATGCTGTAAATACAATGATGATGCTGTAAATACAATGATGATGCTGTAGAAACAATGATGATGCTGTAAATACTGTACAATGATGATGCTGTAAAATCAATGATGATGCTGTAAATACAATGATGATGCTGTAAATACAATGATGATGCTGTAAATACAATGATGATGCTGTAAATACAATGATGATGCTGTAAATACAATGATGATGCTGTAAATACAATGATGATGCTGTAAATACAATGATGATGCTGTAGAAACAATGATGATGCTGTAAATACAATGATGATGCCGTAAATACAATGATGATGCTGTAAATACAATGATGATGCTGTAAATACAATGATGATGCTGTAGAAACAATGATGATGCTGTAAATACAATGATGATGCTGTAAATACAATGATGATGCTGTAAATACAATGATGATGCTGTAAAAACAATGATGATGCTGTAAATACAATGATGATGCTGTAAATACAATGATGATGACTGTAAATACAATGATGATGCTGTAGAAACAATGATGATGCTGTAAATACAATGATGATGCTGTAAATACAATGATGATGCTGTAGAAACAATGATGATGCTGTAAATACAATGATGATGCTGTATATACAATGATGATGCTGTAAATACAATAATGATGCTGTAAAAACATGATGATGCTGTAAATACAATGATGATGCTGTAAATACAATGATGATGCTGTAAATACAATGATGATGCTGTAAATACAATGATGATGCTGTAGATACAATGATGATGCTGTAAATACAATGATGATGCTGTAAATACTGTACAATGATGATGCTGTAAATACTGTACAATGATGATGCTGTAAATACAATGATGATGCTGTAAATACAATGATGATGCTGTAAATACAATGATGATGCTGTAAAAACAATGATGATGCTGTAAATACAATGATGATGCTGTAAATACAATGATGATGCTGTAGAAACAATGATGATGCCGTAAATACAATGATGATGCTGTAAATACAATGATGATGCTGTAAATACAATGATGATGCTGTAAATACAATGATGATGCTGTAAATACAATGATGATGCTGTAAATACAATGATGATGCTGTAAATACAATGATGATGCTGTGTAAATACAATGATGATGCTGTAAATACAATGATGATGCTGTAGAATACAATGATGATGCTGTAAATACAATGATGATGCTGTATATACAATGATGATGCTGTAATATAATGATGATGCTGTAAATACAATGATGATGCTGTAAATACAATGATGATGCTGTAAATACAATGATGATGCTGTAAATACAATGATGATGCTGTAAATACAATGATGATGCTGTAAATACAATGATGATGCTGTAAATACAATGATGATGCTGTAAATACAATGATGATGCTGTAAAAACAATGATGATGCTGCAAAAACAATTATGATGCTGTAAATACAATGATGATGCTGCAAAAACAATGATGATGCTGCAAAAGCAATGATGATGCTGTAAATACAATGATGATGCTGTAAATACAATGATGATGCTGTAAATACAATGATGATGCTGTAGAAATAATGATGATGCTGTAAATACAATGATGATGCTGTAAATACAATGATGATGCTGTAGAAACAATGATGATGCTGTAAATACAATGATGATGCTGTAAATACAATGATGATGCTGTAAATACAATGATGATGCTGTAAATACAATGATGATGCTGTAAATACAATGATGATGCTGTAAGAGAAACAATGATGATGCTGTAAAATACAATGATGATGCCGTAATACAATGATGATGCTGTAAATACAATGATG